>BOPM01000677.1:32139-42241 GCA_022179025.1 Porites australiensis | reverse complement strand
AACCTTTTTTGTGGCTGAAATTTTCGAAAAGGTAAGTTTTGATCCCTATAATTTTCGGATCACTTGAATTTCAGCGAGGAAATCCGAATAGATGAAAACTATTAAGGGGATAAAAATTTGCCAATATCTACCGTTTAAATACTAAGATACGTTTAACAATGCTATGTTTAAACTTAACGCCATTAAACGACGCGTAACTAGGTCTATTTTGAATTTGCCTAATCAGCTCCAACTTCAATTCTCGTCAAATCTGTCCGATTTTGGAAAAAGAGGACCTCTTATAGTCGCAAATACGACCTAAAAGGAGATCTCTCTTCGTTAGACCAATGATCTTTTAAGTCCCCATCCTTGCAAGCCATGATGTTAAGTCAATGACTGGTGAAAGTCTCTGTGGAGACATAGGGAGTTGGTAAAGAGAAAAAGTGTCAGGGAGAGGGAAAGGGGATCCTCGGAGACCCAAGGGGCAGTCAGTTGGATCAGGGGAAAAAGCAAAGAAAGTTTTCACGCAATGATTAATTCGCCTTCCGAGCGCGACGAGAGACTCTAGAGGAAGAGACCTGGTAACTAGATTCTTTAACTCCTCCCCAGCTTTCCCCATCCTGATTGTGTCCTGGTAGCGCCTCTTGGAATCGACGTTTCTACGAAAAGAAAGTTGAGTTAAATCTCACCGTAGCTGGTCCTTGTAGAGAGCAATCAGTCTTGATGTCGTTTTTTGAAGCATTTGATGAAGTCTGAAGTCAGTCGAATGATTCAGGGTTCCTGTGGGCCGGTTCGTGTAGTATACCAGCGCAAATATGGCGTTCCATGTCAGCAAGAACAGCATTCTTAGCACTTTAGATCCGGCTTACATCGAAGATGGAAGACAAGATATTTATGAGTGGAGCGAAAAAAGAAGGTCAAAACGCCAAGGAGTTAAAGGCAAATTTTACCACTTCCAGAAATTATTCATTGACAAAACCGTAAGTGAACTCTCTAACTTAAATCAATTTGAATTGAAACTGAATTTTGGCAATTTATGTAATTGTTTACCTGCTGCTGCTATCTTATTTTGTAGGTGATAAAAACATTTGCGCAAAATCTGACGGTAATAGTTCTTCTTCAAATGGCCCTGGCAGGTGCGTATAACAGTCGTCTTCAAGCTATTTAGTAGCGGTAATCTTGTATCAAGCTGGTTGTTCAGAACACCGAGTTCTTCTGAAGCCGGTCTCTCAATTTGTTTTAATTAATTGACTCGATTTGGCAATGTAAAAACTCATTTCGTTAATATATTCATCGCAGCTTTCTGTAATCGATTTTTCTCTTGTAGACACTGTACATGCCGAATTTGAAAACTTGTGGATAGAAATCATGTTATGTTGGCAATAGACCTTGTCACGGTTTTTTTCAACTTACTTTTGACATGGGCAAGTTAGGGAAAATCCGTCAACACCACTGACAAAAGCGCCTTAAGATTAGTATAGCTCCTCAAAGTCGCAAAATTTTACAGATGTTTGTATGGTGAGGGGCTCAAACTTGCCCCCACCATAATAACGTCTGTAAATGTTCGTAACTTTGCGGAGCTATAATTATCTTTGCTCGCTTAAGAGGTGTTACTTTAAAATTTAGCAACTTTCTAATATTAAGGCACTTTTTCCGGTGACAAAACCGTGAAAAGGTCTATTACCTGCGACTTAACATTTCCTTCCAGTGTATGCATTATGCATGGACTTTGATGCAAATTGAAATCTTGTTTTTAACATTGACAACCCCCATCCGGTATCTTCACAGCAGTACTGCAGGACATGTAATGTTGATACATGTATCTCAGTTCAGTTATTGTCATAATCAGTCCCTTGTTACCCTCCCCTCCCCCCTTTCTCTCTCCCCCATGGGTGAGGTACTTTAGGGACATTTTGGTGGGGGTGTGCCTTCAAGGCCTTTAAACCTCACCTTGTTCAAGATTAAGAACATGCAGTGTTTAAAATTTGCTATTTGTCTTGTTCTCTGTTTTACGTAGCGCATTTTGTTGTAGATGAAACTAAAATACAATTATGTCATATTTAAAGAAAATTGTAACCACGCATACAGATGGTCTGCTGTCAATTTTTGTACCCTGTTGTCAAAGAAAGACACCCTGTTTAAAGTGCCTATAACCCATAGCCAATATCTTTCTTTTCAAGAAGTAGAAACATATGACATGCAAAAACAAGAAATAGAATGGGATTTGAGCTCAATCTCGATTTTTAACAAGCGATCAAAATCCCGGTTCACGAAGTAAAAAACGCGCCTTATGGGGGACTGGGCCGAGTAGCCTGTGATGTCAACCCGGTATCTCGGCGATAACAAGATTGGCTACAAGATACCATGTTGACGTCACAAGCATTTGTGCCCAGTCTCTCAATCACTCCTTTTTGAATAAATATGGTGGAAAATTAGCCTCAAATTGCCAATTTCGTCCTTTGATAAAAGTGTGTTGAAACAAAAAATAACTTTTATTTCCTCTTAAAAATTCTTTAAACTACATAAATGTTCGAAATTTAAGATAACTGAATACGAGTGATGGACACTTTAAGGCACTAAATAGTGAAAATGTATACCCTTTTGAAAAAGACTTGATCAATACCCCAAATACCACAGGACATAGCAAGAATCAAATGATTGCCCTCCCTAACATGCTTCTTCCCACTTCTTTTCTTTAGGTGCTTTTAAAATGGGGATAATTTGTGTATTTTTGGTAGAGTTTTGCTGATGGCACCATGAAATTCTTGTCAAAATAAGAGAATCGCCATTTATTTCTCTGATGTTTAGACCTATTGCTTGAAACATACGTGTAGAGCTTGGAAACACATTTCTTTTATGGTAGTCAAACCTATAGCCAGTTTAGCCCCAAACCTTAGATTATCTTGACCTTGTAACCTTAAACAAATGTACTCTGGATTTCTAGTGATAGGGATGATTGAAGAATTTTTCGGGGAAGAAAAATTTTGGCAAGTATTTTTTTGCATAGCTTGATTTAAGTAGGAATTTTTCTGGGTATTCAAAACTAATGTTTCTATTTTTCGTGTTATATCATTTAATGCTTTCTCAAAAATTTTATGACTCAGAAATGCGGCATGGTATTTTTGGGGGGTTGGTGCAGGGATTTTTGTGGGTTTTGAGTTTTGCCCCCATTCAATTATCCCAGTCACTTGAAATCAGGAGTACCCACACCCACCCCACCGCCCCCGGGGGGGCCTAGAGGGTTTAGAAAAGGTTATATTTCTTATATTGCAAAGGTTATACGCCTTCTTGAAATCGAACATTGTGGGGTGGATCCAGGTTTTTAGCATAGGGGGTTTGATGAAAGGTGGCCACCTTTGTAGGGGGGTCTGGGGGCATCCTGAAATTCCAATCTGAGGCAAAGTCAGTGTGTTTTAATATCTCATTTTTTTAAGTGAAAATGCCATTCTTTTCTCATTTAAGATTGACTGTATTTATTTTACATCTTTACAAGTTTTTGACGTTAGCTGTTTTAATTTATGGGGTTTGATTCAAACCCCCTGAGCCCCGTCTAGATCCATCCCCGAGATTACTTTAATAGGTACTGATATTTTCACTCTTTTTTTTCACAGCACTTGCAACATTTCTTTGTCAGAAATTGGGTAAGTAAATATTATTTATAACCATGATAGACGCGTGCTTTAGATTGTAAATCATGTATTAATGGCTTGACTCAGTGATGTAACAATTAAGCCTTGTTTCCATTGTGTCAATGACCACCTGCTATCTTAATTTCATTCAGTGACTTCTTTCTTGGGAAATCGCAAACCTTGATCTGCAGTTTGCAGTTACACGTTGGCAGTTTCACATTGTCAGGATTTTGAATTTTAGCACAGCATTTGTTGCTTAGTGCTGTTATTTTGTTTTTCGTCAAGTCGCAGTGCTTCACTTTTATTGTCTGAAGAACGTAAAGAATTCATTGATTCAAATGCAAAAATCTAACTTTAAACAAGAGGTTGTACAATTTGTAATGGCAGAAAAACCTTGCTGTAAATCGCTTACCACTGGAAGCTCTTCCTGCTATTCAAACATGAACTGCAAACTGCAAATGCAACTGCAAGACTGTGGTCATGTGACATCCTCAGGTTTGCTGTTTGGCATTAACCATGAAAAACCTGATGCTAAAAGTCTCCAATAAGTCACATAGCCAACTTAAAATTCAAAAGTTATTTTTGTTCTCAAACTGCCACCAGTGCATAAAACTGAAGGTCTATAAAATTACCATGAAAAGCTTGTCTTGTTTTTGACAGATAAGAAGGTGATTGGTAGTTGTTCTTGAGAAAGTGTAATATAATCATTATGTCACAAGTGTGGGACATGAGCAGGATAATTTATGACAGTTAACAAAATTATGCAACTGTCAGCATGCACCAGTGTGTAACCATCTCATTATGGTTGTCTGCAGTAGAAGGTTACTCTGCACAAAATAGATGTTAAGAGCAACTCTAGATTCTTGTCCTTGAGTGCTCAGCAAACCTTCCAAGGGCATCCATACCTTGGCAGTTGCACAACAGCAGTATAATTCTTTAACTTGCAAACTTGGTTGTGACGATGACACTACTGCTGTGAGTTTGTGCCAGCTTTCATTCATTCATTTATTTTGTTATTAACCACATAAAATATATTTACTATTAATGCAATAATTTGATAATCTTTTAAAGATGTTAGACACCATTTTAAATAATTTATTTTACAAATGTTCAAAATGGTAGTGACAGGGAAGCCCAGTAATAGAATTTGGCAGTTTATGAACTATAGGCTTTCGAAGAAAATAGGGTACACCGTGCATACTGAATAAAAAAGGATTATTATAAAATTAAAGAAAAGTATGTAGCTCAACAAAGACTGTATGTGACTAAGAAAGAAGGAATTTTTTCAATATTTTTGCCCAGCAAACTGATACTTTCATCAGTGCTAAGACAACTGGACTCATAGTTGAGAAATTGACCAATAGGGGTGCCCGGGGGTTTGCATGCTTTACCTTTGTTGAAATGTTATAATATGCACATCTTTTTCTTCCAGTACGGTAGTCACTATCCAGCTCCTTCATTATCTGAGAAATTATGCTGTTAAATCATTTGAGGCAAATAGATGTAGATGAAGGAAAGCTTTCACCACATACATGCGGTGTGTTGTTCTTTTCAATTGACAGGATTGGATTTTGATGTCCATATGAGCATCTTTGTTTCACCAATTGTATTTCCTTTGGCTTTCTCTATTAATGGTAAGGAGTTAGAATCAAGAGCTCAAAGTAATTAACATAACCTTTTTGTGAATGAAGTTACACTTCACAAAACCCCCTAGCAAGGCATTTCCTGTTTAATTTCCTTCTCTCCAAGCACAGAAAATAAAATCAGGTTCCTGGGATATGAGGGGATGTAGGAGTTTCAGAAATTTTATCACCCAGCACATGATGTAGGCCATTTGAAGCCATCCCCAACAGTTATTTTTCCTTCTTCAAGAGGGTATTAGGCTAATGCATTAAGACAAACAATCGGGGACAAAATTATTTGAGACACTTTGTCCTAGAGGCCTTTCTAACATTTTGCCAACTTCAAAAAGAGAAAATAAAGGTTTCCCTCCCTACCCCCTCCATGCAATGTTGTGCCACTGTTTAAGTTACCTGTACAAAACAACAAATACCCCAACTTTGAATGGAGGGGAGAGGGAAGGGGTGTGAATTTTTTTGTTCTTGAAAGTTACCCCATTGTAGCAATTTTGTCACTGCATTTGCAATAATTAAAGTTGATTGTGGCAAGTCACAATTTTGTACTTAAATATTGACCAACAAATTTGAAAGACACATTGAGTTGTTGTGATTTTAACTTTCATTTCATATGATGGTTTCCAGCTGACTTCCAAAGGCGTGAAAGAGTTCTTGAAGACTTAGCACAGTTCAAGGGTGCTCTAGTCATACTGTTCTTCTGTCACAGGGACTGGCTTCAAGCTTCAGGTAACTTGTACAGTAGATATATAAATATTACAGTTACAATGATATTCAGGTGTCAAAGTATTCATGGGTAGTGTAGTAAGACTCCTTGATGTGACAGGTTGTTTAAACCTAGTCTGCCAAGTGCTCCTTGGGGATAAAAGACAAAGGGGATTTAAGATTCAATTGGTAGTAAGGGAATCAAACTTAGGTTGAAACCATTTTAACCTGAGTTTCTTTTTTGAGCCGTGTCTGCCTTGTATTCGAATTTTAAAACCTGTACAATGTATGCATGTACTATGAATTTTTCTAACATTACTGTGCTGTGCCTTTCTGTTATAATTACTTGTTGAGTTGAGTAAGAGTAATAACCTGTGATCTGAGTCTCAAACAGAAAATACATGAACAAGATTAACCTTTTGCCATTAGAGTCAGATAGCTATTTTTGTCCTTGTCCAACATAACCAACAATAACAACAAACAAACCTTTTAGTGCAAGTACGTATATGTAATTACAGATGTGTGTCATGTCCTGTGTAGTTTTGGAATGCACAAACATAGTTCAACTTCAGACTGTAGAGCTCATTCTCTAAATGAGTCTTTGTTGGAAAAGTAAAGTTCTATGAAATTAATTGCCTAAGGCTTTTGTGGCCTGAGACAAATAAACTTCTGACAGCTTTCGGTGACTACGTGGACAGCGTTGTGCCAATTTGTTAGTACAGCACATTGGAAATTTTGTTATTGGTAACAAACCCTATTACAATGGAGACCCCACCGTAACATACCAGCGATATTTTTCACCCCAGTTATAGGAAGATGAATGGAAAATTTCAATAAGCCCCTAATATGATGTACCCGCATTATAATCAAATGGACACAATATTATAGTCTAGTCCTGTGGCGTTTAGTCATATTGTGATCTCATTTCACAGGTTTGCCACCTGACTTCTTGAAGACTGTAAATACTAAGTTAAGGGGACTGGTGTTAAACATCAAAGAGTATTTATTAACTGAAAAAGTTTTTAGAAGAACCTACATTTTGTCAGTAAGTGAAGACTTTTTGTTTTATAACATAATGTTAATAAATTGTTCAACGTTACCCCTTCCATAATAACATATGCATGTTTAATGCTTACTGATTGCCAAGCGTATCTATAAAAGGCAGTCGCACCTGTAGCCTTAGGTCATCAGAATGTAGTATGGGTTAAGTGGTCAAGAGTGTGTCATGCACTTGTACTGTTAAAACTTGAAGGTTATTTGCAAATCACAGATATTTATAATTGTTTAAGAGTGTGAATACACCACTTACACATCTCCATTAATGCACCTTATTTGCCCCCCAAAAATTTTGTATAAGCATTGTTTTCAATTTCTCTTGAGACAGCTGTAATACCCAGGAGAAATGAAAAACAAAGGTTATGCAAAATTTGGGGGGAAGCGGGGGACAAATAATTAACAATTATTGGACGAGGTGAAGGCTGAGGTAAACAATTGATCTGAGAGACACTGACAAATCACGATATTTTGCGATAACCGAGTTTAAAAACTGTTTTATCATTCGACCAACAAGTTTGTTTTTAATGAATATCTTCGGAAGCGAAGCGATCTGTCTTTTCTCACGCAAGAACGCCCGCAAAAAGGAGAAAAGTGTTGTTTCGTTTACGCATGAGCAGAATAATATTTGCAGCCCAACACAGTTGAACGACATTGCGCATGAGCAGACCATTATTTGTAGTCAGTTATTTGCAGGTCACGTGGTGGGCTTTCGGCCAATAAAAAGGAAAAAAAATGCTGGGAATGATAAGGTGCATTTTGGGAGGTGTGTAAGTGAAGTATAAGCGGGACGTTTTAGGCCTCGTCCACACAAATCCGGATATTTTTGAAAGCGTATATATTTTTTACGCGAATTGACCTTCCATCTACACTAAACAAGTGCATCTACAGTCAACTCTCGCCTTGCGGACACCCCGCTATAACGGACACCCCGATAATACGGACAGCAGCTAAATCCCCGGCAAAAACAAGTTGCAGAGGTTTGACTGAAATAAACTCCCGCTATTACGGACTCTCGCTAATGAGGACACCACCTCGAGGTCCCTACAGTGTCGGCTATAAAGGGAGTTGACTGTACTCACTGAAACCACATCTTTTTTAAGCGCTCTCCAGAGTAGTTTAGGGCCTCGTCAACACGAATCCGGGTAACAAAATATGCGCTTTTAAAAATCTCCAATTCGTGTGGACGGGGCCTTTTAAATATGGGCAATTTTACGAAAATTGGTTCTGAACATTAATGATTGTCCCTTCCTCCTTCCTTCCTCGACAAGCCTTCGGATGCCATTAAAAATACACCTAGAAAATGACACTTGACTGGGTCAAAAGTAGCCTGCGAGCAAGCTCTCCGGGGCGCTCTGGAGGCGGTGCGGGAAAAGGAAGGAGAGATGGCTATTACGTCTCTGGAATTTGACTATCTGCATCGAAAAAGTCGATGTGAAATGTAGATTTGCGGAGATGACATTAGTAATGACGTCATTACGCTTGGTATGTGTTTTTTGTGTGTTGTTTACATTCCCACTCATTTCCGCTTTGTACTGATTGGCGCAAATCTGACAGCTCAGTCGACGGGGAGCCACAGGGGAATTGGAGGTGGAATTCAAATTCCAGACACTAGTTGCAAGCTCTCCGTCCTTTACCCACCCTGCCGCCCGCCGGAGAGCCCGCAGGCTAGGTTGAAAACGACCTTCCAATTCTTCACCCTCGTTTGGCAGATATGATTATTTCTAGCTTTCTTAGCAGGCGTAAAAGTAAAGAGACCAGACCTTGGAGAGAGCCATTTAATGTATTTTCCCTGTTCCATTTTTTGCCCAGTTCCCCACCCCACCCCCTTTCTCGGTGGTTAACGGACAGTACTAACAGAAAACACGAGATTCGAAAGGGAAAATAATTTCTATAATGCTGAGTACTACTGTTTTTCGTTTCTTACAGGTCATTTATGAAGATCTTAGTGACATAAGTCAATTGAATGATAGGATGAGAGCTTCAACGTTACCGAAAAATTCTCCTCTTATTACCAGACTCATACACTATCACAAGTGAGTGACATTATTACATGTCTATGTTGTGGTTCAATTTTATCCTTTGTGTAAATTTTACTTCCCTTTGTTCTAAACTCATTACCATACATTACTATACTCTAAAACAAATGGAAATAACTTTTAAACCAAGCATGAAATTAACGCGCAACATACACTTCCAAACCGCCGGATAATCTCCTGGTGATTTGATTACTTGGTAAAATTTTATACTTAGGCTTTTTCCTCGTGAGTTTACGTTTTTAAATCCGGAACCTCGTGCAATATTTGTCGTATGTGTTACGGCTTCAGTCTGCGCGTGAACGATAATGTAAACTGGGAGTTGTAAGCAGTCGCCAGATTGGATAACTTCACAGTTCTGTTGTGGACAGACATAAAGTCATTAAGACTCAGTTTTAGGTTGTAAGCGTTTTTAGAGGTAGGCTACATGTAGACTAGAGGAGATTTTTCCGGGGTGATGGCGAATCTGGAGCATTTTTGTAGGGGATTCTTTTTTCTCTTTAAACGTAGTTGCGTCAGTCCGAAATAAGAACGCCCCAGTGGGTTCAATTGTTCACGTGTCTGAAGATTTTGAATCCGGAATCTAAAGTGAATACTTTGCATCCGACTGAATGTTCGGCTCATCCTCGGTGCAAAAACCTGTGAAACTCACGAGTGACGTAAAACAATGACGACAGAGAAGCCACTGAGAACTCAACACAATAGAGCCAAGGAAAATAATACCCGGTAGCTAGAAAACAAAGGAAAACTTCACAGGTTTTTACACCGAGGTAAACCCGAATTTTCTCTCGTTTATTAGTGATGTGTGTAAACAAATTTGAATACCCGAGATGGAATAAATCTGGAAAAAACCTCCTTTAGTACAAACGTAGCCATACACCGGACGCATGTGCATAGGTCAGTCGTGTGGCTTTGCTCTCTCACTGAATGCCCTCCATGAATTCCACTCCAGTGTATCCAGCTAGAACAAGATAAGAACGAACGGTGGAAGTAGTACAATAAGAGTCAGTGTGGAGAGTTTGTTTAAGAGCTCTCTCGCTCCCTCTCCACATTTTGACTCCCCATA
>BOPM01000677.1:16913-28671 GCA_022179025.1 Porites australiensis | reverse complement strand
GGGTTTGCTATTTTTGTGAGTAAAAAATTAAAACTGTTAACGTTTCACAAAGAAATCATAATAATGCCAGCAATTAACAACCAGTTTAATGGCACAAATTTTGATTACAGCAACAACAACATGTTTATTCAGTATTACCATTTCGGCCATACATGGTGTTACCGATAGGAATACAATAATAAACAAAGAAAGTTAAGTAAATACCAATATAATTGAATGATATAATTAATAATCATTTTTCTTTCGCTTTCAAATGCTTGAAAAACAAAAGTAGCAGCTAGCCTGCTAATATACGAATCAGTATTGTTGAAATGAAAACGGAGTTTATCATGGTTATTGTAATTTTTAAAGCCACTTTCAATTACTTATGACATACTATTTGAATTCCTTAATTCCCATCCATACTGTCTATGTGCGTTAGCTGGTGATAGCTAGCTAGTTTAACACCCTATGAATAACTTATGAAAACGCAAAACTGCGAATAGCAAAAACTAGGACAACTATTTCTGAGCGGTTGTTCATTTTTGGGTTTCTAAAAAAACAAAACTTTTCACATTTTCTTTTCTTTTTCAATTTTTATTTGGCTTTTAGGACTAACAGTAATCGTATCTAATAATAATAATGATAATAATGACTTTATTTAAGTGCCAATGTATTTAGCTTATAAGTTAGCTAAGGCCCCAAGTCAAGTGAAAAAAATGGCCTTCACGGCTAACCGAAGACGGAAAGGCCAGATTTCTGACTAAAAATGAAAGGAAGAAACGCAATGATGTGCAAAAAAAAGATCCTCGATGGATTCCATCCACTTTTTAAGGGATATTTCTGTCAGAAATTAAGACACAAGTTATTTTATAACAGCAATTATTGAACACGTTTTCCATGTTTGCAAAGCCTGACATAGACGTTTCCAGGTTTGTGCAACTGTCTCGAATTCTCCCAAGCCTTTCTCGTGATTATATCAGGCTATGCAAACATGGGAAATGTTTTCTATTGCTTCATTGTAGAACTGTTTCTATAAAACTGGAGCTCGATACCACTCCAAACTGGGTCTCGTGCAAGGACATTCTCTCTTGGCTGTGTGACGTGCCAGGCCGACCCAATGCTAGGCGATTTTGTTGCTGTTTGCACCCTCGCAGACGAAAAACGTAAGCTGCGGACTAAGATTCTCTTCATCTTCTCTCGGAACCTTTGGTTAACCAAAGCATATGCGAACGGGTTGACAGCGGCATTAAACATGATCATGACGTGAGCCACGGGTATCGCTACCCGGCTGAAATTGTAGGAGGCAACAACTTCCATCACGTGGAGTATACAGTCTGTACCCCAGCATATTCCAAATATGAGAGTCACTATAAGAACCATTAGGGTGACTCTCTTACGCACTTTCAGTAGAGCCTGGGTAAAGAAAAAAGGAACGAAAACTCGTGAACACTAAAAAGAATGGTTTCTATATATTAAAATTCATACGTGGCTCCAAGCATAGCAGCCATTTATGGATTTTAATATATCGGAATTGGTCGATTGAAGCGTTTAGCCTGCTTTGAAAAGAGTTTCGAGATCAATAAATAATAAACAAACAAAAGTAAGTAAAAAGTATGCACAAATTTAAAAAAACGATATGGGATAAAACGTGGGCCACGAATAACTGAGGTTCCGTGATGCAAGTTGTAAGAATCGTTATGAATAATTACAGTTAACTTATAAATTACTGTGCTGACAGCTATTGGTCACTTGACCGTCGAACGTTTCTATCAGTATCCCCCTCTTAAAACCACGTTAAAACCTGTGCTGACATTAGCAATTAAGATAATATAAAGATATAGTGAAACAAATGCATTAGTTCCTGCAGTGTTAGCTCAGTCGGTAGAGCGTGTGACCGCAGAGCGGGAGGACGCGGGTTCGATTCCCGGGGCCGGACCTAAGAAATGAAGGTACTACCTTTGTAATGCAACCGGCTAGACCTTCGCGGTGCTCGGATGACTACGTAAAATGGTGGTTCCGTCTCCAGTAAGAGACGTAAAAAATAGTGTCCCCAATGAGTACTTTCGTGCTAAATACATTGACACTCAAATAAAGTGCACGTGTTTAATTTTTTGCCTCTAAACTGGCTAAATTTCGTCAAGACAAATGCAAGGTGCATATCAGGGACTCCCTTGCAAGCACAACGCTAATCAGTAGTACCCTCAGGTACAGGTGCTTTGACACCAGTTGTAAACAGCCCATAATAAAAACACATACATACATACATACATACATATTAATTATAATTTATTTGATACCGCGGGTTAGAAAATACAGGCAACTAATTAAAGCTGATGCTGTGGACCTGACTAATAATCAAATAAATAAATAAATAAATAGATAGATAAAAGACACATTTGTAAATTACACCTATATGATATACAACCATAACGAAATACAACTATATACAAGCATAAGGAGGTAAAGTTTAAAATTACAAGCTGGCAATTAAGACTTAATACAAAAGCTAAGACTAAAAGAAAATTAAAAATATACAAAGATAACAAGACCCTTATTGTAGTTCATCCAGGTTCTTCTAATAAGATAAAACTTCTCAAGGGCTGCTTTGTTGGTAGGTGTTTTGAGAACTCTTTTGAATGTATAAATATTCTCACGTTCTCGGGCAGTCTTTCAGACAGCAGGACCCCTAAATAAAAGACTGTCTCTACTTAATTACAAGTTTTTTTCTCGGTACTTCCACACAAAACATTTATTGGACAATAAAGTCATACCTGTTGTTGGCATGTGTGTTGAGTATAATCATCACGCTTGAAACACATAGTGTATATGACTCTTGAATACAACCCCATCATCAGGGTAAAGCAAAGCATAGGAATGCAAATTCCTGCCAATAGAAAGGCTTTTTCCATCCATTCTTGTGGCCAGTCGTAATCGTAAATGCAATAGTTGGGATTTTGTTCCTTCACAAAGTCTTGCTTGATAAATTCTGGAATATTAATAATCACTGCGAGGATCCATGAGCCAGGAATTATTAGCTGTAAAACAAAATATGTCGAGGTCATCATCCCCTCGACTAACCTAGACAATGTTAGGTTTTGGTAAGTGCAGTTATTCTGGGAAATTCCAAATGAAAGAAAATAAGGGCTGCTTCTTGGTATTGCTTATGATGTCATTACTATAACTACGACTTTGAAAAGAAACTCAACAATATCTGTACCATGCACACCAAACATTAACCAACCACAACAAAATAAACCATCACATCCTGTACACACGCAGCAAACTTTTCAAGGCCAAAAATCACTGACAGTGAGGCCCGTTTCAAACGTCGTGCTACTGCCGTGCCGAACTCAATTGCTCGAATTAAATTCGACTTTAGCACGGCAGTAGCGCGACGTTTGAAACCAAGTCGTGCTACACGGAAGTAGCTCGACTTGGTTTCAAACGTCGTGCTACCGCCGTGCAGAACTCAATTCATAAAGTATAAATACATTAGCCAGCTTGGCACGGCAGTAGCACGACGTTTGAAACAGGCCTGACTCTTGTCATGTGTGTGGATTGATGCAGACCTTAGAGCATCTGCCTGAAGAATGCAAGGATGTCTACCCCCTCTGGAACCTTCTTGTCACTTGGTGGAACAGCAGTAACTTATCCATTCTGTCTTTGACCAGTAACAAAAAATACAAAAAAAGAAAAGTTTCTTCCACATATTCAATTTTGCCTGATAGTTGCTCTTTTTTATATCGGTGTTACAGGTCAAAATTACATTTAGGTTAAAAATTTTTAACCTAAGTTGATTCTCTATTTCCTTAATTCTCCTCGCCCTAATTATTCAAAAATTAGGACTAGGAGAATTAAGGAAATGGAGAATCAACCTAGGTTGAAAAAAAAATTAAGCTGAATTTAATTTGACCCGTAACATCTACGCCGCAGCCAAAGAAAATGACCCGTTTAGTTTCTTAGCCTTTAAAGCTTTTCTATAACACAAATTATCTATTGAATCGTCAAGCGCTCTAAGATTGGTCCAATTAGTGAACCGAAATAATTTCTTCTTGATAAAGTAACATCAATAGATAACGTCAGCGTCTGTATCGCTATTGGCCGTTTTTATGCTAGAGACGTTAAAGTCGTCTGATACGTTTAAGTCGTCGCCTAGCATAAAAACGGTAAATAAGGCAGACGACTTTAACGTCTTCTGTTAAGTGCGTCCGAACGACGCACTTAACAGACGACTTTAACGTCTCAGACGTTAAACTCGTCTGGTATAAAGACGGGACGTCGTAAACTAGGACGCATTTATGCTCGACTCGTCCAGAGACGACTGGGACGAGTGCAAAACAACATGGCGGCCAAGAAGAGCATGAAGGAGTCTCGTGGTAGAAAGTGGAGTGAGAATGAATTTAAGGAGTTTGCATCTGTTCTCACAGACGACCGAACTGAATTTGCATTAACTTTGGAGATTCACTTTTCTGTGTTACCAACATCTGCATTTCTAAGTCATGCCTTTCTTGGCGACGGCGAGAAATAGACTCTAAAAGTTGTAACGCGCCGCCATGTTAGAGTCTGAACAATTTGTTCACATTTGGCGGGCTTGAAGTTCATTTTTGGTGCCGCTTTAACTCGTGTCCAGTGTCTTCCGAGAGTAGAGCCTAGTCCTTTTTTCAGAAAAATCTACTTTTTTAAATAAGGTCGTCTACTTTTGTGCGTCCCGTTTTTACACTAGACGACTTTAACGTCTCTAGCAGAAAAACAGCCAAGGTCAAAGTCCTTAGTTCAACAATTGCTTGAGAATTTCTAGATGATTTTTCGAATGTTTTAAATGAGTGAAAATTCGTGGGGGATTTAAAAAATGTGCGATAATTGGAAAATATTGGATTGGGGGTCAACACTGCAGTGCTTCCAGAAAAGGTTACCTTTAGCTTGCGTATTGTCAGCTTTCCTTTGTTACCAAGAGGATATATGACGGCATAGTAACGTTCCGTTGCGATGGCAACAAGGGTGAAGACCGAAGCACCTGCTCCAACCCAGGCCAGGAGTCCATTTCTGAAGATGCATAAAACTCTCCCCGCCACTCCTTCCGGATGTCCGTTGATGTGGCTGATAACTAACTGTGGTATGTTAAAAGTCGCGTAGGTAATGTCCCCCACTGCCAAATTCACAAGTAGGAAATTTATAGTGATCCTGTCAAGTGAGGAAGTTAAGATTAATCCACTTTATGGCACGATTAAGGAGGTATTCCTCTATTTTTTCTTTCTTCTCGGAAGATCATTTAGCATTTTCTGCTCAATAGACTCCTCCACGGGTTTATCAACTTTTTACTGGAACCAGTTAGCGAAAATCCGTCAATCGTCAACGTGGCTGACGATAATGCATTAAAGGGGCTGTGTCACGTGTGTGTCTTCTGTGTTTTTTTTGTTTAATTTTGCCAATTACTCGCCCTACGTTCGCCCTCAATCGCTACGGAACTTAAAGTAAGCAAAGAAATTACATGTAAATGACAAAATCAGAGATCCGACACGAACAAATATGTCTCATGACCATTATTTTTGAAGTTGCAAGCCGCAGGGATCAACTTTGAAAAACTGTTAGGCTAAACAGTTTTCAAAATCCCTAATTTCAATCCGTTTCAATCTTCTTCAGTTTTGCCCATCCGTGGCATCTGTTGTTTCTGTTATGTTATTTTAACCTTCCTTTAAAGTTTTAAGCGGTTATTTTTATGTTTCTCTTAATTTAACGGGCATTTTGTATTTCCCTAATTTGGCTAAATTTCCTGACACAGCTCCTTTAAAATCAGCAAAGATGCCAATTTTAATCACGATTTGTTGAAAACTACCGAAGATATAGCTCCACAAAGTCGCCGAATTTTACAGACTTTTGTATGGTGGGGGGTGGGCAAGTTCGTTACCCCCACCTCCCCTCCCCCACCACACAAACGTCTGTAAAATTTCGCGGCTTTGTGGAGCAACTATATTCGTTCCCTTTTAACGTATAACCTTTAAAGTTTTCAAGTTTCCTAATTTTAAAGCGCTTATTCCAGGAGTGTGAATGGATATTCGCTAACTGGTCTTATCAAAACTTGAAAAAAAGAAAGAAAGAAAGAAAGAAAAGCAACGTGGAAGGGACTATTCTTGTCCGGTTTTCACAATTAAATTTCCTCCTTGGAACTGGCTATAAAATTTGGAAGATTTAGTGATGCTACGATTTAACTGCAGTGTGACTCAGCACTCTCACAGCTTTTTAAAAATCGGTCTCGGGCTAGATATTTTTTCTCAATCTGTGCTTATGTACTCGACATTGAACCAGATGTACATGTACAACATCGCATACTTCTGCAAGATGACATTTGAGTCTGTTATGTGGTCATTATTTCAACCTAAACTTTTATCAAACTATTATACGGCGAAAACACCTGTTTCTCGTCCTTAGAGTCCCGCGGTCTAAGAGAATTGTACGTCTCTTTCGCAGAATAAGGAGAACTGCACTCACCTCATGTCACGATTTCTAAATACAATGGCACAAATGAGAAGGTTTCCAAAGATGGTGGTCATTAGAAATATGGACGTTAATGTTGTTATGACAACATCAGCTGGGTTAGACATACTGTAAATGAAGGATACCTTGGCTGAACCTGTAATACGATGGAAAAACATAAAATTAGAACAAGTGAAAAAACGTTCATAAACTGAGCATACAAGATAAATTGGTAACCATAAAGAGGTCCAACTACTAACGAGCACTAGTCCTTAATCGGTCTAACAAAGGGATTACGCTCTTACAAGTTTTGGAAACACTAATTTAACCGTTCTTTCACCAATAGCGTAGCCCAACCATTCGACATACTGTGCACAACACAATCCTTTGATTCGCTCCAGACAAGGACCAACGCTCCAAGGCTGGGTTATTCATCATCACACACCCGATCTGTTATGCGTCCATTTTCAAGGGTCTTTCGAATGCAGTCTATCAAGATGATCTTACATTTAACAATTATTCCTCGAGCCCGAATGGGCTATCGACTCAGAGGCCATGAGGGCGAGAGGAATAATTGTTTTAGTAAAATCCAACTGGTTGGTCTAAAATATTGAGACGAAACAAGTTTAGCAAGCAAAAAGCGATTAGTGTGCTATAACATATAGCCTAGTAGTAGCTCAACCAATCAGAACGCTGCATTGATAATAGACCACTAGCTGGATTTTACTAATGACTGATAGCACTTGCTTGTGCAGGTCCTCATTTTTTTCACTGGCAGATGTTTAAGTTGTTGTTGCTAGCAAAATAGCCTAATAGGAATTTGGTGCGCATATGACATTTGAAGTTAAGTGGAACAACTAGTAGTATTTTGGCAAGGAAGTTCGTATTGAAACTGTAAGGGCTGCGCTTATTGAATATAATAAATAAGCGGCGAAATTATGTTCAAATATAAGTTAGGATATAAAGCAAGCACTAAACACGCTAAACGGACAAAAAGAAGCAAAAATATTTACAGGTGAAGGATCAGCCAAAGAGAAATGCTTTCAATCTAGATTTAAAAAGAGAGATAGCTCTCCGGTTTAGCTCTCCATCGACATCTGTAGGATCTTCTAATGTTAGGATGTCGAGAAATTTTTTATTCTCCTTTTAAATGCATTTGTCGGAAGATTTTACAGTGTGTTATAGGCATCTCATTCCATATTTTTCCTCCAGCTCTAGTGAATGAATTTAATAAGTGGACTTTAAGGGTAAGAGATTTTGGTGGGAAATTCGTTGGAAGCAGATGATCAGTCGTGTAGACTAAGAGTGAATATCCGAAATGTCTTAAAAGGTTCTTACACACTATAAAGCTATGTGTATTTCTGGGTCTGATGTCATAGTTGACTGTTAGTTCACACCAGGGAAATTGTAAGGTAAAACACCGGCATTGGCCAATAGAGGATTGCAACTTGATTCAGTACGGTTAGTAAAAATAGATAAATTGGAGAGCTAGTGTTACATGCTTCGCCCAAACTTTCAAGCCACCGGTTAAAGAAAGTGCGATAAGAGATCAGTAAATATTCAGAAGAGTGTGTGTTAGTGGCGGGAAAATGGTCAAACGAGTAAGAATTCCTCATTCATTGTTTGCCGATTGTCCGTCAGATTGCTAGTAGCTTTTGGCAAGTGGTTACATTATTTTAAGGCATTCAAGGAGAATCAGACTCCGCTAAACATACCCTTTGGAAATGCTTCCTTTCTATCCAGGTTTGCAGGACTGATATCATTATTCAAAGAAAAGTGAATAGTTATTATCGTTATCTTATTTTCAGCAGCTGCAAAGACTAGCGTATAAAATACCTGAAAAATGGCTTCCGGAATTCCAATTCCGCGCTCTTTCCTCTGTTTGCTCTGGTGGAAAAAGTCAAGAACTATTTAAGAAAATGAGATGTTTAAAATCTAACAGCATGATGTATACATTTTACTGAACAGCTGTTTCCAGCGTTATAGGTTTGTTTAATTTTGCATTCGTGTGTATTGTTTAAATCGCCGCAAGAAGCTATCAGAAAACATCCAGCGTAATTACTAACTGCAATTAGCCGGTTCAGTGAGATAAGTATTGAACCAAGCCACCTGAAATTAAACTCTTTAAAAAGATCATGCATTCAAAATAATACACAATTCTAGATTTTGGTCAATCGTTTCAGTGAAGATTGGCAAAAAAAAACCGTTCGCTGACAAAGATCATGGTTTTGAGCGCTCAGCTTCAACATTCTGTTCTAAGAAATGTCTTAAATGTGAAGACCCATTTCTAGGTCAGACACCCTAATGTCATAGTTTCGTTGTATTTCTTTTTTTTTTTTTTACAACTTTATTGAAAACACACACACGCTTGACATTTACAAAAACCAATATGCTGCAGAACTATAACTACAGTACCAAGAAAATACTGACAGAAAAACCAATATGATACAGAAACGCTAACTAAAATACAGAGCAAATACTGAAAGAACTACAGTTCCGTTGTATTTCTACGATGGGGAAAAACGTTAAACCTCACCCAAAGTGCCTGGAAAAGCAAGCTACAGCCAGATCGCATGTAAGCAAATTTGGGAGCCTGTGTCGCGAGATTCATGCTGGAAAGGAGCTGTATCATAAAAGGATAGACACAAAACACCTGACTCGTCCCCAGTCGCTTCTCTCCTTTCTCAAGAGAGACGACTGGGGACGAGTCAGACAAAACACTGAGAGAGAGAAAACTGTTGGCTTCCACAATTTACTCACGACCTTCTTTCTTCTTTTCGGTCAGGATGTGACCATTATCAACAACTGAAACAAAATAAAACACTGATACTAACCTGAGATCAGGCCCAATTTTAGCAGCCTCCATACATTCTCTCTTAAGTAGTCGTTTTTCCCGCCAGAATTTTATTTAAAAAGCGCAAAGTAAATAGAGCCTGATCTCAGGTTATATCGATGTTAATTTATGATGTTTTCATCGTTGCTCGTTAAGAATGACGGTTATTAATTCTTGAAATTACTACCTCAGTTTTGGATTATTGAAAGACCCTTAAATGCCACCTGTTTCAAACGAATTAAAAGAGAAGATGTCAGTCGATAATGATAACTTAAGAACATTTTTAAAACCTATGATTTCAAGCGATCCTCTGTTTCAAGGCTTTACATTTATCTCGTGGCTTACATTTGTCCGCTCGAAACAGACGAGCAAACAGAAAAGCGCAAAACAAAACAAAAATACTTATAATGAAAAACAAGCAGTGGAACACTGAACATTTCACCTCTCAGCAGAAATTTCAGGCATCGTAAACTAGCTTTTCAAGAAGCCAAAAACATGGCCTACGCGCCTAAGACGGGTCTGCAAGCACACAACCAAAAACACTGCAGCTAACCAATATCCGCGCGCTCATCCTTACATGTTCTGTTGACAACATAGCCCTTTCCTTCAGATGTTTTATCGTTCATTATTTTCTTTTAAAAAGCACGCGAGTTGCGCGACCGCCATCTATTTCTCATTTACCCGCCCTCTAAACGGAAAAGGGGGGATTTATTGTCACATGCCATGATGTGCGCTAGACGATGACTGTCCACAGTACCCTTTCATTTTCTCCTCAGAGATTTCAGAGTGTGTGCATCGGTCATCGACCACAAGACATCGTCGTTAACAATTATTCTCCGAAGTGAAGGTGAATGTGCTGGATATTCGCGACGAGGCCCATTTCACATAATGGAGAGATTAAGATTCCCTTTTACGCCAAACGGCAGACGTGAATTTGTACCACGTGACCAAGTCTCCCCTATATTTTCCGTTAACTCCTTATTGCTTCTACAGAAAAAAATAAGTAGTTTTATGCCAGTTTTAACCATAGGAGTCGTTCGGGACTGGTTTTATGTTTTTTTTTTTACGGTTTTAGCTGCTTATTTTCCATTCTGAGAAATTCTCAACTTGAGTCTGGCGTTTGCCGTTTGCGGTGAACGTGAATCTTAATCTCTCTAATAACCAACAGTAAGTCTTCTTGTCATTTTCATGAAGTTTTAATACATCATATTTATACAGCCAAAGGCGCGTCGACTCGAAGTATGATGGTAAATTTATGCAACTAATAGATAAACATGATTACAAAGTCGCTTTTTTAACATTACCTTAATACACCTTGTTTACTCCCCCAAAGGTCCTGCATAAGCATTGTTTTCAGTTCCTGTTGGGATTTATAATCCTCCCAAGAGAACTTGAAAACAATTCTTATGCAAAATTTGGGGAGGGGTAAACAAGGTTTCTTATGGTTAATTAAGCAATAGAAAACGTTTCTCGTGTTTGCATAGCCCAATATCAACACGAGAGGGGCTGAGAAAATTCTCGACAGTTATGCAAACCCGTGACGAAGTTTGCTTTTATAAAATAACTTTCCCGAGAAAAAACGCAAAACTCCTTGTATGGCACTGATTAAAAGAGAAATTCTTACCAGTTGCAAAGTCTTGTCCACGAAGTCTTGCACGCGTAATCAGTTCTTGTTTTGCAAGAAGATACTTTCCAAAATACAGAGTTTTCTCGCTTAAAATGTCAGCTTAAGCGGAAAAAAATTGACACACCTTCTTTGTAAGGATTTTCCAAGTTTCAGCCGACAAAGCGATGGGTAAATAAAGTAAACTTGTCCAGTTTTCAACTCGAAAACGTTTTCAAATTCGTGCTTGCGTGATTAGCGCGCGAAAAACAAAACATCTTTACCCCACAACCATGTTTACAAACTCTCATGCAAACACTCCTCTCGGCCAATCAGAGCGCGCGTACCATTTTAGTTATTTTAAAATGTGAAGTAGTGAATTGGCTTAAACAGTACTGCCTCCTTGAGGCTGGAGCACTATACCACTCGAAACCAAAGAATGTCTCCCTTGGATTTGTAAAGTGTTTGGCCGACCCAATTTCTAGGGATTCCTTTCAACACTTGAACCCGCGCTGATGTCAAAGTGAAGAGGCTGTCTCGTTCATTTTGTTCATTTTGCCGTTTCGGTTGTGCGCGTTTTTTATTCGCTGTGTAACTTAACGTCAGCAACGATATTTTTTGTAAGACAGCTTAAATCTTCTTGTCTAACAGATGTCCGGCGCAAGCATTTCATTAAACGTTACAAAAATCAACAATTACCTTGAAAACCTGTTTAACTAACAAGTTTTAATATATAGATTTAGCCAGGGCCACAAATCAGTTAACTGGGGAGAGCCATATGAATTTTATGCTATAAAGGCCGTTAAGACACGATAGTCCTCGGTGGCAGCCAATTTGCACGTTATAACTTATCTGTTTTGTCTGTCTAA
>BOPM01000677.1:6532-9032 GCA_022179025.1 Porites australiensis | reverse complement strand
AATCTTCAAGCACGTTAAGATTGGTACAATAAGAGAACAAAAATAATTTCCTCTCGGTAAAGTAATATCAGTAAGTAACGTCAGCGTGTGTATTGCTATTAGGTCAAAGTCCTTGGTTCAACAATTGTTTAAGAATTTTTAGATGATTTTTGGAATGTTTTAAATGAATGAAAATTCGTGAGGGATTTAAAAAATGTGCGATAATTGGAAAATATTGGATTGGGGGTCAACACTGCAGTGCGTCCAGAAAAGGTTACCTTTAGCTTGCGCATTGTCAGCTTTCTTTTGTTGCCAAGAGGATATATGACGGCATAGTAACGTTCCGTTGCGATGGCAACAAGGGTGAAGATCGAAGCACCTTCTCCAACCCAGGCCAAGAGTCCATTTCTGAAGATGCATAGAACTCTCCCTGCCACTCCTTCCGGATGTCCGTTGATGCGACTGATAACTAACTGTGGTATGTTAAAAGTCGCGTAGGTAATGTCCCCCACTGCCAAATTCACGAGTAGGAAATTTATAGTAATCCTGTCAAGTGAGGAAATTAAGATTAATCCACTTTATGGCACGATTAAGGAGGTATTCCTTTATTTTTCCTTTCTTTTTGGAAGATCATTTAGCAGTTTCTGCTCGATAGACTCTTCCACGGGTTTTTCAACTTTTGACTGTTAGCGAAACCAGTTAGCGAAAATTCGTCAAACGTCAACATGGCTGCCAATTTTGATCACGATTTGTTGAAAACTACCGAAGAAAATTTTTCTCCTTGGAACTGGCTATATAATTTGGAAAATTTAGTGATGTTACGAGGTAACTGAAGTGTGACTCTTACAGCTGGGTTCCGTGAACTGATAAACTTTTTAATAATCGGCCTCCGGCTAGATATTTTTTCCCACTCTGTGCTTATGGAAAGATAAAAAGGGCTATGTACTCGACATTGAACCAGATGTGCACGTACAACATCGAATACTTCTGCAAGATGACATTTGAGTCTGTTATGTGGTCATTAATAAATGTAATGATTTCAACCTAAACTTTTATCAAACTATTACACAGCGGAAACTAAACCGCGCTCTCTGGGTACCTGTTGCTCGTCCTTAGAGTCCCGCGGTCTAAGAGAATTGTACGTCTCTTTCGCAGAATAAGGAGAACTGCACTCACCTCATGTCACGATTTCTGAATACAATGGCACAAATAAGAAGGTTTCCAACGATAGTGGTCATTAGAAATATGGACGTTAATGTTGTTATGACAACATCAGCTGGGTTAGACATACTGTAAATGAAGGATGCCTTGGCTGAACCTGTAATAAGATGGAAAAACATAAGATTAGAATAAGTGAAAAAACTTTCATAAACTGAGCTTACAAGATGAATTGGAAGCCATAAAGAGGTCCAACTACGAACGAGCACTAGCCCTCAATCGACATACTAATAATAATAATAATAATAATAATAATATACAGTATTTATAGAGCGCTAATTCCCAATGGTCCAAAAGCGCTTTACATAATAAAAATAACAACAAAATCCTAAACCTACAAAACTACAAAACTACATTGTCATCCTATAAAAACATCATCATTCTATACGACAACATCATAACCAATTTTAAAAAGCCAAGTCTTGAGCTTAGATTTAAAAGAAGAAAGGGAATTACAAGATCTAAGTTCGAATGGAAGTGCATTCCAAACAGAAGGTGCAGCAATAGTAAAAGACCGGCCACCATAAGTTTTAAGATTAAATTTAGATGTAGAAAGTAAAAATTGATTGGAGGATCTAAGAAGTCTACCAGGTGTATAAGGCTTGATGAGATCAGTGATATAGCTAGGTGCAGCACCATGAAGCGCCTTAAATGTAATTACTGCAATTTTGAAAGTTATCCTTTGTTCAATTGGTAGCCAATGAAGTTGAATAAGCAACGGCGTAACATGCTCATATCTACTAGTAAGGTGAATAAGCCTAGCAGCACTATTTAGGACACTCTGTAAACGTTTCAAGATACATTTAGGCTGACCGTAGAGCAATGAGTTACAATAGTCGATCCTTGCAGTAACAAAGGCATGAATTAGAGTTTTACATGTATCGTAAGAAAGAAACTTGCGAATCTTAAAAATATTGCGTAAATGAAAAAACGAAGACTTGCAAACAGCAGTAACGTGCGGCAACATCGATAGAGAGTTATTAAACATAACCCCAATATTTTTAGCAGTAGTTGAACAGTCAACAGTGTCAGAGGCAATCACCAGGTTTTTTAGCGCCGGACGTGGGCGATAGGAGGATGAAAAAACTATAATTTCAGTCTTCCCACTGTTCAGCTTAAGCTTGTTATTTAACATCCAAAGGTCAATATCTTTAACACAATCCACAATCCTTTGATTTGCTCCACAAAAGAACCAACGCTCCAAGGCTGGTTTATTCATCATCACGCACCCGTTCTGTTATGCGTCCATTTTCAAGGGTCTTTCGAATGCAGTCTATCTAAATGATCTTACATTTAACAATTA
>BOPM01000676.1:146292-157568 GCA_022179025.1 Porites australiensis | reverse complement strand
AATATCTGTTCGGAAGACGATTTGAGATCTAGAATTTTCGGAACATTTGTTGTAAAATTTCTTGCTCGCCTGCCTCTCCTAGGATTTTCGAACATCTACAAAATGGTATAATTACCCATTTTTAACGGATTTTGACCCTAAAAAGGGCCACCTAGAATTTTCGGGAGCCTTTTCCTGGCTGAAATTTTCGAGAAGGTAAGTTTTTATCCCTATAATTTTCGGATCACTAGACTTTCAGCTAGGAAATCCGAACAGATGAAAAGTTTTTAGGGGATAAAAATATGCCTATATCTACCGTTTGAATACTAAAATACGTTCAACAATGCTATGTTAAGTGGTTTTGAACTATATCCTCGTTGGGTGCCCCTGAAGGGCTCTTCTACGATTTCAAAATACTCAGTATTAGTTGTTGTTATCTTAGCTCAGGCGTTTCATATAACACACCAATTTTTTTTTAAAAGTTTCTCGCAAGCGTGACTAGAGGAGGAAAAAAAAGTAATAAGGGCCCAACAAAGTTCTATTATTTTGATTTACCTGGCAGAGCTATTTCTACTAAGAAATGAAATAATTATCACAATAAGAAACAAAATCTGTACCTAACCTTCCTCCATTGTTGCTCCTCGGTCCCCTCGTGGCTGTGAGAAAATAACCCATTCAAACCTTTTATAACAGCCGTGGCCAGGTGACTTTTTTGGTGCGAAAATACCTTCGTAGGCTCCTGACCTTCGACTTTGCTAGAGGGAGGGGCAGGGGGGTTGACGTCGTTGTTTTAAGCACTTTTTGGAATACACATATTTTTCGAGATTGGTAAAGGTCATTATTGGAATATTACAACCACTTTTATGTTTTTCTATCATAAGGATTTATAAATTTATTTTTTTAACCTCTTGGATTTTTATCCCGTTACTCGTTTTCTCGTTACTCCGTTACTCGTTACTCGGTACTGCGTTACTCTGTTTAGTAACAACCCCGCTTAAGTTGAATTTGTGACACACAATCAAACGTCGCTACTCTGTTGCTTTACCTGTTATCACTGACATTCTGTGGAGCAGCTGTTTTCAAAGTTATGAACCAAAAGACCCTCGTTAAGCGCATATGAAGTTAATATATAGATTTAGCCAGGGCTAAAAGCGAAGCTCCCATTAATAAATTTATAATTTAAATCAAACAATAAACTTGTAATCCACAAATCAGTCAACTTAGGGCACATATGTGACTTTTTAGGGAAAGCTAAGGCTAAATGATTTTAGAGTGAAAAAAAAAATCTTACATCGAATTGATAGCCGTATATATACACCCAAAAAATAGCAATCATCTTCGATCACATTTAAGAGCCATAATGGCTCTTGATCACAGTAGATTAGGCCTGGAAAACGAATTCTTGGAAAACAAATCAGGCCGAATTTTTGCGTTCGACAAGTTTACTCAACAAAATCTTGCCAACAACTCTGGGTGAAAATATACGGGTCCTGATACTCAATGTATACGCTGCGTGTCCGAAACCCGATATCTCTCCATACTTCCGTTTTTCTCAAGAATACGGGTTCCGTATCGACTAATATCGGGACCATGACACAACTCATTTCACACAGTGGTTGATGGAGAACGGGGCATTTGTTCTCTTTTTTCGTCCCCACCCCTGGAGATTTGACAGCTCAAAAGTCCCCACCCCCGGGAATTTTCCATCCAAGGCCCAAAAAATGCAAATGCCCGGGGGTCAGCCTGGGGGGGGGGGGAGGGGTGGGGGGGCGGCTGAGCGCAGGCGGAATTGACTGATGCATTAAATATAATGAAAATTGTAAACGAAAAAAATGTTGTTCAGCAAGGATTCTGTGTCCAAAATGTAACGCTTCATACATTATCATACATTATCATACATCGTGTCATACATTATCGGTGTTCTAAACTGTTCATTGTAAAATAAAGCTTACTGTAAGACCCATTGTTGCTCATGGTGTAAAGGCTGATCGGCTGTTCCGAGTCCGTTGGAAAGATATTCTTGACGTGCATAATTCTTGTTGCCTATCGCTGCATCGAAGAAGATAATTTTGACTGTAAACTTTACGCGTTGCCTGATCCAGTCTTGTCGCTTTTGGAAGGGTCGGCAGTCGGTGGTCCCTCTCTTCATCGCTTGGAGTATTTTGCTGCTGCCTCTGTACACGTTTGTGGTCGCTGTGTTGACGACATTGCCTTCACTGTGCTAGGCGATGTTCTCTGCTTCATGGTTGTCTTCTTCGATTCGCTCGCCGATGAATTTTAATCGACGTTCTCCAGAGGAGTTTCAATGGAAAATCTTCCTCGGCGAGGATTTTCAGGCACTTGCTGTGCTTGTAGTTATGTGTCATTTGCATGGCAAATTGTTCGTTATTCACCGGTTGTAAACATTGTTTCACAGACGATGAATAAACACAACAGCCTCTCATGAATAATACATGAAAATGTGCCTTGGTCATCGGCGGCAAAGTCTATGTTACCTGGAAACGCAAAATGCTCCATGACGTCATTGGCGGACACCAAGCATATATTTATGAAAAGGTTTATTTATGGCGCATCGATTTTTGCAGCTGGTTAAGACCTCGCGTAGTTAGCAGACTGAGCGCGCGCTTCGCGCGCGACGATGTTATAAAGTCGCTACGCTCGGAATAAAATCGTCCACTTAAATGTTGATAGTTCTATTCGTTGTAATTCGTGTTCCTACATCAACTACAGCTAAATCCGCCGTATTGAACGCAATGTACGCGCGTGTAAGTGCTGCAATGCCCGCGGCCTGTACTGTAGTTGTATCGCTGGTGCCAACTGGCGCAAAATAACACTCGTCGATATTTAATTTGAAATATTTGTTTATACCAGCCCAGTAATGGATCTCTTTATTCATAATCTTAGCTGTGTCTTGATTTGTAAAGGCACTTTATTTTATTCATGTTCTGAATTTACAATTTTGTACATTTGAGCATTTTTGACCTTTGGACTTAGCTTACTTGTAAACCTATAATTATTATTAAAAAAACAGACATGATCCAACCCTACCGTTCCATTCCTTTAACGTATTTACAAAGTTTTAGAAATTACATTGCAACCATTCTTAAAAGTTATCTTAGAGGTATGAGCATAATTTTATTGGGGTTATTGTGTGCTGTTCAGAGGTCAGTTTGTATGTCATGTTACATGTTGTATCGTCATGTTCTGTTGTTTTCCTTTACTAACTGTCGGCGACATTCTGTTGCCAGTGTTTGGTAACTTCGAGGCCGTTTTTCATTGTGAGGATTTGTTCCTCTGCTGGAGTAGTAACTGTTCTTTCACGGGTTTTAACTGTTGGAGCCACCCTATTTTCTATTGTGCTACTGTTCAAGCCACCATGTTATTAGTTTTCTCACGGATGTTAACTGTTGGAGCCACCCTATTTTCTATGGTGCTAGCTATTCAAGCCACCATGTTGTTAGCTTTTTCACGGGCGTTAACGGTTTGAGCCACCCTTTGGTCTATGGTGCTACTGTTCAAGCCACCATTATTGTTAGTTCTTTCACGGGTGTTAACTGTTTGAGCCACCGTATTTTCTGTGGTGCTAACTGTTTAAGCCACCATGTTCTTAGCTTTTTCGAGGGTGCTAACTGTTTGAGCCATCCTATTTTCTATGGTGCTAACTGTTCAAGCCATCATGTTATTAGTCTTTCACCCGTGTTAACTGTTTGAGCCACCCTGTTTTGTACAGTGCTAACCGTTCAAGCCAACATTGTTGTTACTTTCTATGTTAGCTACCCCCTCTTTTTTATGGTGCTACTTGTTAGAGCCACTATGTTATTAGCTTTTTCGCGGGTGTTAACTGTTTGAGCCACGCTATTTTCTATGGTGCTAACTGTTCAAGCCACCATGTTCTTAGCTTTTTCGCGGCTGTTAAACTGTTTGAGCCACCTTATTATCTATGGTGCTTACCAGTACCGTTCTAGCCATCATGTTATTAGTCTTTCGCGGGTGTTAGCTGTTTGAGCCACCCTGTTTTGTACGGTGCTAACTGTTCAAGCCACCTTTTTGTTACTTGTTATGTGAGCCACCCCCCTTTTTTATGGAGCTCACTGTTAGAGCCTCTGTGATATTCCTTCCCACATGGGCGATCAAAATTTGGGGCACTGCAATACTATTTATTTCGTTGCAGGTATATAATTAGGTCCTCCCCATAAATTATTCTGTTTTAAGGCTTCATCCTCAGATTTTTTATAGCTGCATGTACCTGTAAACCAAAATAGCGGATTGCACGATTGAATAATAAAACGTTGGCATAAAAGGTTAAAAATGAGAATGGTAATTCAAACGAAATAATATTTGCATGGGTTACCTTGGACACAAATACAAATGGGACTAATTATATATCACATACATATCCTGCAAACAAATCAAATATGCAGTACCAACAAGAGCAACATGTACATGAGTCTGCAACAACGAAGACCAAAACCTCAAACTGAGGAACATAGCCTCAATAATATTATATAACAAAGAGAATGGAGCCTCAAAATCAAATATGAGAAGAAAGCCTCAATCTAAAATCCAAGAGCAAAGTTTGAAAACAAAATATGAGGACAAAGCCTCAAAATAATTTATGAAGACAAAGCCCCAATATAAAATAGGAGGATGAAGCCTCAATGTAAAATATGAGGACAAAACCTCATAGATTAATTTTATCGCTGGTTTTTATTGGCTCCCCTGTTTTGATTTGTGTGGACATTATAGCCCCATGTTTGTTGTGAGGGGACAAAACACTTACGCTTCCCTCAGCTCACCACGTCACATCATTACTTTTAACTTTGTTGTTCTTTTCGAGGAATTTACTGTTAATTCAGTTTGTTTAGGAAATCCTGATGGATTCATTGATTGTTTATGCATTTTTCATTAATGGTAGCACATTCTAGCCTGTTTACAGAAGTTTTTTATAGTTTTTCATTTCATTGCAGGTGCTAAGGTATACCTAGGCAGTTCCCTTTTGCGGACACATTTTCAATGAAGCCAGTCTTGGGCAGAGTACTCTCTTGAGAGAGTCAATACACGTAGCTCTGCATTCTCAGTATTTCCTCAATTCAATTCAACTTAGTTGTACACGTCCTGCTGATCAGTTCTCCAGGAGTTGCATCTACAGTAATAGTGCTTGGCTTGGCTTCCCTTAGCATATGGCATCGACAGCTGATTAGGCAGCACAGGCCACCTTGGCTTGCTGGATATTGATACACTGCGGTTGGGTATGATCTGTCTTGTTTGTGTTATCTTGCTTGTCATCTCTGGGCTACATCACAGTGTCACATTATAGTGTGCTGAGGTGTATAGTACGCCATATGGCACTCACAATGTAGACAGGTGGACCGTAACGTGGTCATATATAGAATTCTCACCGCATGAGTCTGGGCCATCCGGCCCATCTTATTACATAAAATTATTCACTTAATTCAGCTGTTAGTTTCCTAGGTGATTTCGGCTTTGGCAATAAGTTTACACTTTCAAGATGACTGTGTGAGCAGGGGCCATACAGCCATCTCGCAGATTTTCATTTTTATCCGTTACATCAATGAGTGATTCAGAATTTTTATTAGTATGTATCCACGGTGACTGTGTGAGCAGGGACCATACAGCCATCCCACAGATTTCATTTTAATCAGTTACTATACATCAGTGAGCTATTTCAAACTTTGGTAAGAATAATTATGTGTGACTGTGTGTGCAAGGGCCATACAGCCATCCCACAAATTTCATTTTAATCACTTACATGGACATCAGTGAGCTATTTCAGACTTTTGATAAGTATAATTTTGTGAGACTGTGTGTGTGCAGGGGCCATACAGCCATCCCACAGATTTCATTTTAATCAGTTACATCCATGAGCTATTTCAGACTTTCGGTAAGTATAATTCTGTGTGACTGTGTGTGCAAGGGCCACACAGCCATACCACAGATTTCATTTTAATCACTTACATCAGTGAGCCACATGTATGTATACTTAAATGAAATAAACAGCCACTTTTGTGGCCAAATTTATCCCAAACTCGAATTGTCATTATTGGGTATCCCAGCAAACAGAGCTCACTCAAACCGTAACTCCACCAGCAGCAATAACCGACTCAATAATACTATCTAAAGGAACATGGAGCATAAAGGAAATTTATTTCTGAGAGAAATAAATGGTTTTACGCTTAATGAGACTGATTAATGTGTCATTTTTCCAGCTACCGGGGAGGGGGCCTTCCTGCCACCCGGAACATTATATATGTGTTTTTATGACATGAAAGCGAGGCGCAAGGCCTCTCTGCTCACTAAAACAAGAAAGTTGGAAAACATTTTTCCTTCCCTTCCCTCCCTGAATCCCTCCCATTTGGCTCCACCTTCATCTCCCGAATGGCGGGTGTGCCCACACCTTTGCTGGGATAAATCTTGTTGTGTATCTGGATTTTCCCAGCTTGATATGCTTAAATGAAATAACCGGCCACTTTTGTGGCCAAATCTATCCCAAACTGGAATTGTCATTTTGGGGTATCCCAGCAAACAGAGCTCACCCAAAGCGAGTCTCCACCAACAGCAATAACAGACTCAATAATACTATCTAAAGGAACATGGAGCATAAAGTTCCTTACTGCAACTTCTTAATTACAAAGTAGTAGGACCTCCGTTTTTTCGTGGTTAATTTTCAACCCGGAGTATGTACCGAATAAATTGATGACACCAATTAGAGTTAAATGAGACGGCTTATCGCAAACAAAGGTGGTCATGTCGTCAGCAAATGTAACTAATTTTATTTCGTTCCCGTTCATTTTAATCCCCCTAATTTGACGATTATTTGGGATGGAGATTACTAATATTTCGAGGACTATGATGAAGAGGATTGGTGAGAGTGGGTCGCCCTGACGAACTCCTCGTTTGACGTTAAAAGAAGGAGTAAAAGAAACCATTGTTAACTACGCTGCTCGTTATATTCTTATAAGACGTCTTAATCCACGATATAAAGGAGACACCAAAACCAAATAGTTCAAATACTTCCACTGACAATAAAAAATGGGAAACTCTCCAGCCGTTGATGGAACTTTAGCTATCACCACGTTTTACAACAACTTCCGCCAATGTAGCTTTTTCTCATTTCTTTCTTCAGGTGGCGCTTGCCTAGTGTCTAGTGTTTAGTATTTAGTGTTAGCGTATAGCGGTGTAGGTGTGTTGCGCGTTGCTTTTTTTGTTTAGCATAGTAATGTGGTAGTGATAGTAGTAGCATGAATGCCTCGTTTCCTCGGCTTTCCGTTGTTATATGTTATGTTTTTTTTCTTTTTTTATTGTATTTAATTTTTTCTCTCCATTTTTTCTTCATTTTATTTTATTTGCAACTGTTGTAAAAAAATCTATAACAATAAAAAAAACCTGGCAGCAGGTTAAAAACAAAAAAATGAAATAATTATAACGTGCGCTCAAACTACCTGTCTTACAATGCCAACTGGAAATTGACTTTGTAAAAGACTTTGTAAAATTCTTTTTTTTTCTAAAAAAATCATTATGATTGTTTGCAATGAAAAGGAGCACCCCATTACATATCAGCTGTGCAACTTTTTGGGGGGTTTTAAGGTGATTTTACACGGTGCGGTTCGCAACGACGATTTTTAGAGCAACACAGCGTTGCAATGCTGGAACAATGTTGTAACTATTCGTAACAAGGTCGCAACAATGTTTTAAAACGCAGTGTTGGGTAAAAAGTGTCCTTGCGAATCGTCTCGTGTAACATCACCTTTAGGAATGTCTAAAATCAGACAAGGAGCAAGAGGCATCAAGACCTACTACGAATGAATGACGGCACCATCTATAATTGTCAAAGTTGTTCTCCTGCTGCGAGCAGGTTGTTTCACTCAACTATTATATTCGCTGTCTAAAATTGATTAAAAGGTCTTCTTTACAAGGAAAATCATTCAAACTGAAATGTTGCAAGATGTTTTGTAACAACTTGTTTTGTTAGAAGAACAATGGTTGTACATGAACACTAAAATAAACACTCAAAATTATCACTTGGCCGGTCATGGTCTTAGGGAGTATAAAATAATTACAGTATGCGCTCATTACTACTTGTCTTACAATGCCAATTAGAACTTGCTTGATAAAAGCTTATTTTTAATTTCACCTATTCAAAGACTTGTAAAATTGTTTTTTCTAGAAAATCTTCAAAATTGTTTGCAATGAAAAGGAACACCCAATTACAAATCAACTGTGAAATTTTTTTGAGTTCTAATCTAAATTTCTGTCGAGGAAATTGACTGAATCTGAGTAATCAGAAGTAAGCGTGTATTCCTCTTAAGATTATATACCATTTCCCTTATCATTATATTAACGATTTTCGAATCGCTTAAATGTTCACGTCTTGTATTAGTGACAAATCGTCCTAAATTAAAGCGCTCGCCTTTTCACGACATTTCTCCTGCAATTGAGAAGAACACACCTCTTGATTACTGAGTTCTACTCAGCGGGGAGTTTTGGTGAACCGAATTCGAATTACTGACTCATTTTAAGAAGTTACATCAAACACTCGAATTTTTTTTTTTCATCAGGTATCCAAATACTTCGAAGCGGGCTGAAAACAGTTAACCCCTCGGCTGCCCTTCGTTTATTAAGCGTAAGTTTCTCAGTGTTTGGATATCGATATCCCCATGAAACACTCTTAGGCGCCAAGAGAAATCGGTGTTTGGTATTCCATAAAAGCCACAGGCATTTAAGTGCATTTAATAACAATAAACATAGTGACCTTGCTTCGTGAAAATCTAACAAATCTACAAATTTTGTTAATTCATTGTTGTTTTTTTTCTTTTATTTCTAGCCTAGAAAGATTTTCACAGTTTTCATACCTGGTTAAAACGACTGTTATCGCGGTCGTGCTGCAAACCAATCAGATACAACACAGAATGAATGAATGATGTCGTCACACAGCAGTGAATAATTTGGCAAAATTTCTTTAATATTTTCTTGATTAATGCTATGTCTTTACAGAAATGAAAAAGCAATCTTTCGATGGCAATACAACTGAATCTCGTGCGATCACTTTTCCCAACAACAAAGGACAAAAGACAAAATGAATTTGTTATGCGAATATTGCGTGCAGTAAAAGCGTAATTCATTTCATTCACAGATAAATTATCCTATCAGTGCAATATACAACCGAGACAAGCTAAGAAGAAGAAGAAACGTCGAAGAAACCAAAAAGTTCAAATTAGGATAATTTAGGAGCGTTCGACTTCTACTGACTAGAATTTGACACTGATAGAGCAACATTTTTTCCCGCTGAAACAAAGGATACTTGAATAATCTTCCTTTCTGGTAACCCGGCCATGCCCCAATTGAATAATAAACTGGTGTGCAATTCACTTGTCTCCGGTGAAGTAATTCAGGGCATCACGAAGAGTGATCTCAATATTTGGTTATTAATAATCCAATAAGAAATTACGTGTACCTCAGTAATGGTCACTTTCATTCAACCCTTCACTGATGTGCTCGTGATTGAACAACGCGAGCCGGCCACAAAAAGAAGATCGCTCAGAGAAAGTTCCCACTTGAGACAACGCTTCGGTCAGAGCTCATACCCGGTTATCAAGCTTGAACCTCAGTACCTGAACTACCAGTGCCAAGGTGAGAAGATTTGATTAACACATTTCAAAAAAGTGACTCGTACCATTTGTTTAAAATCTATATTCGATCACAAGATTGATATTTTGAAGCCAGGTCCATTAATTTCCACAAAAACTGATCAGAGACAAAAGTGTAACCCCTCGCCAACAAAAATGGCTTTAAGACTGTATCTACTCAGATGAAGAAGGACCATTTCATTGGGAAACTGCCTATCGCATGGCGCCACGGTGCACAAAAGCAGCAAGCTGATTGAGTTTCAATTTTAAACTATTACATAGGCGCATACCAACCAATGATTTTTTTCACTTAAAATTGGACGAAAAGAATATTTCTCAGAGAAACCAAATTTACCTTTTTTTGGTCTTGCCATGTACTATATGTTACATCCTCTTTTTGGAAAAGCGTGACTGACTGCCTTCAAAACAATCTTCCGATAATCGGCAAATGCAACTAATTGAACATCACTGCACTGGGCTTAAGGCCGGAGCCTTATTCTACAAAATACTTGTTTCAATAAAAGTAATGTCTCCTGCTAGCACGGTTTGACAAGCTAAAATGGATGAAATATCGCCTAATTTTGTAAATTTCCACGCCTAGTTAATTCAAGATCTATTATAGAGAAAATAGAAGGGGAGACTAAAAAATGGAACTTTCTTACTGGTTACTCTTAATATAGCGCCTTGATATGGATTGTTTCATTTCCCTTTGCGGACAATTTCTACAAAAAATAATTATAAAAGAAGAATTCTATATCTGTATTTGAATAGATATAACTGACTATATCAGTATACAATCAAAGTTCGTTCATGGCTTTAGTCGTACTTAGAAAAAAAAAAATTGGGGGGAAAAATAGACATTCCTAATTCAGAAATGTTACTTGAAATCTTACCATGCTGATGCAATAAGCACTTCAGTGAGTTTTTTGCTTTACTACATTTTTTCTATAACCCAAGACTATTCATTTAAGGGTAAAATGTTATCTGTGTGTCTATTTATCTATCTCTATATATCTCTATAATGTGTTGATTTCTGAGGCACTATATATCACTCACTTATCTTTCAGATGTCCTGGCTATCGTGGATATTTATTAGTGTCGTCCTCGTGTACTTGAATTCCGTGGAGGGAAATGTGCAGGTAAAGAAACAGTTTCTTATTCTTTAAGACAGGACTGATATTAAATTATCATAAAATTGCGATCATATATTGCCTTTTCTTCGTTGTGCTACATTCTGTTGTAATCCTAGGCGATTTTGAATGTTTGCTGTGGCGGAGTTAAAAAAAGTTTAATTGGGCTTATTTCAATTTTAAGAAAATGTCTAGTGACGTTGCCGGGCCCCGTTAACTCCCGTCATTTCTCAAATACTCATACTCAAATAGCAGCGAATGAAATTGTGCTAAGATTATAATATATAGATTTAGCCAGGGTTAAAATTGAGGCTCCCATTAATAAATTTATGATTTAAATCAAACAATAAACTTGTATTCCACAAATCAGTTAACTTTAGAGCACGTTCATGTGACTTTTGAGGGAAAGGCTAAGTGATTTTAGAGAAAAATAATTTGCAAACAGTGCAAGAGTGAATCAAATTTTACATCGGGTTGACAGCCACAAATGTACACCCAAAAAATAGCAATCATCCTCGATCAC
>BOPM01000676.1:118616-146282 GCA_022179025.1 Porites australiensis | reverse complement strand
AGATCGAAGTGCCGAGTGAGTTGATCGCTGTTTCTTTCAAACTTGTTCGTTGTTATTTTGTTTCTACAGCCCCAATGAAGAGATCATTTAAAATCAATCTGCTAAAATAAACATCCGAAACTTTTCTAAGGCATTGTCAAGTCTATATCACATTTCAGAGGTAATTACCATACGCATTTTCCGCGCTTATTTCTTCATTCTGTGTTAAGCGGTATGACACTTTGAACTGACCAGCTTAACTGTCAGCTTTTCATTGACCTTCGTCAGAAACACTGAAACGTCCCGTAATAATTTCGCGCCTTTTTTCTTCACGCTTTTTTTTCTATTTTCTTTTCCTCTCTTTTTTTTTTCTTTTGCATTTCTTTGAACTGGCTCAAAGAGGCAGAATTTCGGATTAAAGTTTTTTTCATTTTCCTTCTAAATGCGAAATTGCCATCGCTGTACATACCATGTAGAGCTACGTACATGGGAAGTTTTTATGACTTTTTTGGGCAGCCACTTTATCAATGTGCTGAAGAATTAAAAAGCACGTTATCCTCTGTACATTTTCTACAAGAAAAGAAAAGTGCTGAATGAATTCCAGATGTTACTGTAGCTTTTCGATCCCCTCAACAGCGCCAAAAAGTGACCAGAGATACCGCCAATTGGAGCAAGAAAACGTTCATTTTTCAAACCTCTAAGGACTGGAACAACCTAGACAATGACATAAAAAAGAGCAAATCATTGTCCTTCTTTAACGCAAAGCTTAAAACTTTGTAAATAATGCCCTATCAAATTGTTAAACTATTTTAGAATTAGTTTTATATGTAAATATCAAATTTTATCTCTTTTCTTAGTTCTTAATTTTAAAGTAGATGATTTGGCTTTTTTCATTATTTATTTATTTATTTATTTATTTGTTTTTATGTCATTTATGACTTGCAGGGGCCCACTGAAAACCGCTAAGGCGAGTGGGCTCCCTGAATAATAATAATAATAATAATAATTATTATTATTATTATTATTATTATTATTATTATTTTAGGAAATTTCCTCTGACCACACTGAACTTACCTGTGAAAAATGCATATAAAATGTCTATTTTAGATGCCTTTTCCGTTACAGGACGAAGTTTATGGTTTGTTTTAGTACATTTCTGAACTTAAACTAACATGATATGTATTTGGTATGTTTTTTTCTGTCCTACAGGGTACCAAATCCCAACTGCAAGCGGATGTTCATGAGATAAAGAATGAAGAATTGAGCATATTTGAGCTTCCAAACAAACCCAAAAATCCTGTTCAAGAAGTTGAGAGCTTCAAAAAGATGACCCCAGCGGAGAGAAGACAGTAAGAGCTAATTTTTTTATGACACGTTCGTTGGGATATGTAACGAGGACAAAATCGCAGACTGCGAACACAAGGATGTGAAATTTCTGCCCGGACTGCTGGCCAAGGGAGACTTGGACTGCATCATGACCTGCACCAATTACCAGATGCTACAAAATTTAGACAATTTACCGAATGGAGTAAAAACGGTAAAGTTCATCCAAGCTATCGGTGTTTTCTTGAAAGATCTCGACATTAGCAAGAAGGCGGATAAAAACAAATTGACCGAAATGAATCGCAAAGGATGTGCGGCCTTGGGAGGCAGTGAATGTGCAGAAAAACGTCTCATTGGCTTTTTCACTGCAATTGTGCTTTTTTCTGTTGCAAAGGTGGGGTTGTTCTCAAAGCCATATCGCCGCAACAAGCGATTCTGAGTTTACCCAGTAAGTGGTGGGAATTATCTGTAATTCTTCTCTTATTTATGCTTTCAATATTTTTCATCGCCTTTAATCTCCATCTCCCTTTTTTCCCCGGATGCTTAATCAATAAAATCGATGAAATCGATATCAATCGATGTCAACTGATCGATTGATAATGGGAATCGGAGATCGAGCGATGACTTTTATTATTGTAATAATTCGAGCGACCATCGATTTTCAATAAAATGGATTAATTGATGCCAACTCTATGGATTCAGCCATCGATTGTGGATGGATTGAACAGTTGTATCGTAAACTCAGCTAGCCGATTCAGTTTACATTCCCCGGTTGGAATCAGAGCCCAGCACGAGAAAGCATTGCAGAAAATGTACACTTCTAGTACTCTTTTCAGGCACGGATCTAGGAAACCGGTATGGATCCGCGTCTGATTTTACAACGACATGGGATATCACAAGGGCAACTTCCCACTGTCGATGCGGCGTGTTTTGACCAGACATTTTGTTCGTGATTTTGTAATATATAACACGAGTAGTTAGTTTTGCTTGATCTCGTCAATAAGTAAGTGGTAAGCAGTCGCCGTAAAGTGGTTATCGGTTTGTGTGCAACACGTATATTGTAAGGTTGTAATATACGTTCAATAGTTTCAGAGACACGTATATTACAACCTTACAATATACGTGTTGCACCTAAACCGATAACCACTTTACGGCGACTGCTTACTAATGTCAAGGACAAAGACAAACCGGAGGACAGACAGGAGGGAGCAGTATACAAGATCAAATGCTGCGACTGCCAGGCTTCTTACATTGGTGAAACCGGCAGAAACTTAAGCACGTCACGCGACTGACCGAACACAAACGAGCGACGAGAAATGGTGGCGTCAACAATCACATTGCTGAGCACCATTTACAGACGAAACATCAAATTGACTGGGACTCTGCGACATGTATAACGTATTCTACAGACTACTATCAACGTCTTACTTTAGAAAGCTGGTTTACTAACTTAGAACAAATGTCACTGAATCGTAGCCAACAGTTACCAGCGCCGTACAAACGACTTATTGACGAGATCAAGTAAAACTAACTACGAGAGAACGACTAGAGCAACTGACAATTTGACTAACAATAGACGACTGTTTGACTGTGACAATAGACGGAGCGAAACGCCCCAATTACTGATTACGAGTCTTCATAGCCAATAACATCACGGCTTAACTGACAGACGACCAATAACATCGCGACGTAATTGACCAATCAGATAAATAACCAGAGTATAATACCATCGACTGACGTGATACAACTCACTTTGACTCTGACGATGACATACCGTACAGGTTGTCGAAACGTCAGTCACTGTCAACAACAACAGTCCTATTCAGGACTACGTTCACCCGGACGATCAAACTCAACCTACCTTTGAAATGACTCCAAGGTTCAAACCTTTTATTCATTATCGATTGATCATAGGCTGAAGATATATCAGTCGATATCAATCGATTTGGATTAACTAATTTTATAGATTCATATAGATTCATTAAATGGATTTCCGATTATCAAGTGTCACACTGTCTTGTATCTTTCATACATGAATTAGAGTTGCCCCTTGCCATGAAATTAACTTATCTTCGTGCCCTATCTATCAACAGGTCTGTCTCAACAGGGGCCTCGGTCGTTCAAGCGATCGGTAGAACCAGAGTTTGTTTTTTAGCAGAATCACTCCTGAATCTCACGAGGAAAGCCGGTAGTGTTGTGCTCCAGCCACTCCACTCTATCAGATGATACCATTTGGATTATGGATAATGGAAAGCTAGTTCCCACTAAGGTTACAGGTGGGTGAAGCAAACCCAAGAATTGAGAAGTTGATATTTGACTGTGATCTGTGTCCTGTGAGTTTAACCAGATTCCAGCGAGGGTAACTCACGTTCTCATAATCTTTTAACGGTGAAGCCTTTTTTCTTGAATTTTTCTTTTAGATGTGATGACTTACTTTGGCGCTGTGCGTCATCCACTGACAGAAAACCATCACGTAATTGTCGACGGAGTTCACGCCTCAGTTCACATCTTGAACGAACAGCTGTATCGTAAACTCAGCTACCCGCTTCAGTTGACATATTGGGCGAACTCTGAATGGAACCGCAGCTGGCTCGTCAAAAAACTGGTTCGCCTGGTACAGAACGGCAAGGAGCCTTTCTTCACAAGCTCCTCAGCTGAGCTAGTGGAGTACTGGACTGGGTCGGCTTTTCCTGGTATATAATCTTCTCCAATAAGTCACTGAGGGCCGCGCGAGTTCACAGCTAAGGAAGTCATTATGTTTCCAAATGCAATGTCAGTATAAAGGTTAATAAATGTAACTTCAGTGGCAACTTTCTGAGTTAGTTGTTTGCGTCCCTGATTCAAACACACACACGCACATGATATATATCTAGCAGAATTTCTTTAAAAAAGGTACCTCAAAAAGCCCAAAATATTCGCACAAGAACCCGGTGCCTGCGGTTTCTGGTGCCTGCGGTGACAATTTGCATAGGGGGCTTGCTGTCCTGATATGTCTCATCGTCAAGCTCAGTCCCTATGCTAATTTGCCATGGGTATGGAAGGGGTCTCCATGCCAATTCCTAGGAGGGGGAGTGCTGCAAAAGCGCCATATGGTCCGTTAGTCTCTCTGGAGAGTCATTTCACTGATCATTTCTCTACTTAAAGTTTGTCATGCCACACTCTAAATTTTTTTGGCCGATTGCCTAATAAAGGATTCCCCTCACTCACGTGCTCTGCTTTGCTCAGAGCTTGCTTAAGTCTAAAGCTGCCTCTGTCATGTATAGCCTTAAAGCAGCCAGAGTGTATGGTCAAATTGAGAGTGTCTTTTTGATGGACTTGAATGTTTCTTTGCTAGTCAGGAACCAAAGAGAGAGTCTCCTTGGAAGGCTTATGGGTAAAAGTTGAGTTGCTTTACAAGATGTTTCCTTGATTTAAGTCAAGTTAAGCTGTGTGGCCTAGAGTTGCCAGCTGGTGCGGCATTCATAAATGCGGATAGATGTCGTTGAATGATGACGGGTGGGCAGGAATGAGGCGAGATTGGGTCCGGAAGAGGCCAATTTGGATTGAGGTGGCCTCCTTGTTGGAAAAGACAGGATTTCTGGTCAATAATTAAATCCTGAAAAATGCCCAGCATTGAAGCACACCGGCCTGAAACGTTGCTCGCGACTTCGAAAAGGCACAGTTAAAAGATTGTCAGAATTATTTGTAAACAATTGTTGGCCAGAAATCCTGTCTTTTCTTAGAAGGAGGTCACCTCGAGTCAAATTCGCCTTCTCCAAGAAACATCGGCAATGTGTCACTTGAAGGTAACTTTAGCAACAAAACAAGGTTTAACCATTTCAAGGTTTGAATTAGATTATTGACATTAAGAATTAAGCAAGTAACCAAATTTTCAATACTTTGAAAGCCCATGTTCATTCAGTATATTTGATGTGATTATTTTTTTTCACTTAATGGGACAATAAAACAGAATATTTAGGGCTCCACTTCCAGTGAGCAATATTTTAAAATAATAGCCTCCTATTGGTGTGAGGAAATATGGTATCTACTGTACACTTCAAGCACAGGCCAAAAACAATAGGGCCATTTATACGAGGAAAAATAAGACGCGTCTTAAATAAGACGCGAACTGTACCATTTATACGAGCATGTCTTATCTAATAAGACGCGTCTTAGCTAAGCCGCGTCTTATTTTAGACGAAATGTGCCGTTTATACGGAAAGTTCTCGTCTTATTTAAGACGCGTCTTATTTTTCCTCCTATAAATGGCCCTAATATGGAGAGGACAAAAATAATCTGGAGATAAAACTCTTACCATGTTACTCTAAGAATTACCACTGTCAACCGATCGAAACCATTCATATTCAGACGTACTTACTTGCACTAATATTACCAGTAAGGTAATAACATATGCTCTTTACATCTTGCTCAAGAAAACTAACCAAGTAGTGCTAATTAGTGGTTTGTATTTATAAGAGGTATAGTTAACAGAAAAGGCCATTTCCTTGGCTTTGCGGGTAAAATTACCTCCATTCAGTCTGACGAAATGTCCCTCAACTCGGGCTCATAATTTATGCATGACCTAAAATTAGTCTCAAAGTGATAACTGTAGTTCGAGTGCTTATCTCTTACCAAAACACGCATTCTTGTCACGGTAATATTACCGAAAAAAGTCTATTACAGAAAATATAATATGGAGCTCCCGGCACGCCAGAAATCAGTTTTCCTCATGAGCAGGCCTTGTCAAGTGCGGGGCAACTGATGAATTACAAAATCCATCCAGTTACTCCACTCAAAAAAGGACAGTAGACAAACAAAAAAGGGTTCCTTAGATTTCTTGTTTACAACAAGGCCTCGGTTCGTTGACTTTGTCAAAAGCTTAGTGAGGTTCTCAACTTGTTAAGAACTCTGCCTAAAAATAAAGCTTGCGGTCGAGATTGCGTTTCTGCAATGCTGTTAAAAGAGGCAGACACAGTAATAGCTATCAGAACTGGATTTTTCCTAAGGGACCGGAAATTAGCAAGAGTGACACCGATATACAAAGATGACAAGAAGTGCATTCCTGGTAATTACAGACCAGTTTTTGTATTACCAGCATAAGCGACTTTACGGTTATCTGACAGAGCATGGTTTACTTTCTGCTGACTGTCAATCTCTTGACAGGCTCCAGACCCCTACATTCCACACTGACCGCTTTGTTAGATGCGACTTATGATTGGTTTCTAAATATGGATAAAGGCCTATAAAATGTTGTCATATTCTTAAATCTTTAAAAGGCTTTCCACACTATGAATCACAAAATTTTGCTGAACAAACTAAAACTATATGGTGTACGCCAAGCAAGCCTGAATTGGTTTGCTTTATACCTTAAAAATAGAACAGAGAAAACTTTTATCGATGGTGTGCTGTCAGATAGCTGCATAATAAAATGTGGAATTGCCCAGGGTTCTATTCTTGGTCAGCTACTATTATTGTTTGTATAAATGATCTTCCACCTTGTAACCTGTACTCTAAAGTGCGGATGTATGCAGATGATAGTAGTTTCAATGTTGCACATTCTGATGAGTACATACTAGAAAACAAATGAATCATGATCTACATGAATTACATACATGGCTATTAGCGAATAAACGTAGCCTAATAATAATAATAATATACATATAATAAAACTTTTTTATTGAGGGTAGCACTTAACATCTTCCGATAATCTACACATGGCCCTCAAAAAAAATAAATAAAATAATAAAATAAAATAAAAACAGAATAATCGATCAAAAAGCTATGATTAACTAGGAGACTAACTAGTAAGGAGTTGCTAAGGATTGTTCATTACAATTTGCAAACTTCAATTCGCCTAGGTTTGTTTTCGAAAGACGTCAAGGTATGTAGAACAGTCTTTCAACTTTTCTGTCTCCTCTGTCTGTTCCACAAGCTTGCAGTAATGAACATTAATAACCACTGTCCGAGTGATTGTTTAATTCTGGGCAACTTCAAATTTCTTTTGCTGTTTCTTGTTTCCCTGACATGGACTGCGCTGAATCTTAAAAACGTCTCTGCAATGTAGCTGGGCAGCAGACGATTTAATGCCTTAAAAACCATTTTTGCCTTTAGTATGCCACTCGCTCTTGAAATGGGAGAATGTTAAGTTCGCTGAGAAGAGCCGTAGAAGGAGCGTCCCAGGGAACATCCATTAGTATTCTGACAGCGCACTTCTGAAGGGGGAGCATGGTATTGGAATGACTAATAAAGCTGTCACCCCATACCCAGGCAGAGTAATCCATCACAGGCTGCACAAGAGCATTGTAGAACATTTATTTACCCTTGCACGGTATGTAAGAAATCGTTTTGAACGTTCAAGAAGACCAAGTCTCTTGCAAATTTTCTTTCTGCTCTTTTCTACGTGTTCGTTCCAGGTGAGGCTGCGGTCAAGATAGATTCCAAGCAATTTGGTGCTGCTGCTATTCTCTATAACTTGATACTGGAAAGTGATTTTTAGAGATTGTTAGCTCCGTTCTTGGCAAGTGATGGATGTTTAGGCTTGCTGCATATCAGTATACTCTTAGCCTTCTCAGTGTTCAGCGCCATTCGGTTATTTGCTGCCCATTTGTTGATGTTTCGAAGGTCCTCCTCCAAAGTCGATGCTACTTCCATGACATTATGGCCTGCTACAACTTGTGTGGTATCGTCGGCATAGGTGTACATGCTCTTGTTTGTTACACTTAGAGGTAGACCATTAATGAAAGTGATAAACAAGAGCGGACCCAGAAGGGGACCTTGTGGAACCCCTGATGTTATGGGAAGGGAGCTGGACATCACACCATTGATGGAAACTTTCTGTAGTCGACCTTCAAGATGGGACTTGAGCCACTGTATCGACTCCCCTGATAGTTGGTAGACCACAAGCTTCCTGAGCAGGACCTCATGGTCAAAGATCGAGCTCAAAAGCTTTACAAAAATCGATTAATGATAGTCCTGTCAAAAGACCATTGTCCATGTTCATTAGCAGCCTATCGACAAGCTCAATTATGGCAGTTTCGCAAGAGTAAAACAGTCTGAAACCTGACTGGTATTTGAATAGCAGACCAAGCTGGTTTAGATACTCGTGCAATGCGAGATGAACATATCGCTCGAATATCTTAGGCATCATAGGCAGAATGGTAAATCACAGGCAGAATTGTAAATATGACAATTGTGATAAAGACAAAATATATGATTGTAGCTAGTCAATATCGGATAAAAACACCTTGAGTACCAGTTAATATTCATGTCGTTTATAAAACCCTTATTAGGGATGAGACGTATAAATATCTTGGTGTTGAAATAGATGAATCATTAACTTGGACAGATCGTGTAGACAGAATTGCTAAGAACGTTTCCCAATACCTTATTATACATTAATTATGATGTACAACTCCATTGCACCACCGTATCTCAATTATTCTAGTATAGTGTGGGGAGCTGTGGGAAGGGGATGTGTAACAGTCTTCAGACCCTCCAAAACAGGGCTGCCAGGGTGGTAACCTCCTCTAGTAACGGTAGACGATCAATTGAGGTACTGTATGAACTCGGGTGGGATAATCTTCATGGGACACGAAGGACAAGGAAATTAGCAACAATAATGTATAAATTAAAAATAACATTGCACCAGGTCATCTGGCTCAAGTTTTCAATAGGAGTAACATTATGTAGTCCTGTAATCTAAGAAACTCAAAACATAATTTATTTGTCCTAAGACCCTACAATGAGGCTGGAAAAACAGCTTACAATATGGAAGGGCGGTTCTCCGGAATAGTCTATCATGCAAACACTGTTAAAGGACAGACAAGCTTGAAGTCATTTATCTCACATTTGTAATTTAGTACCATATAAATAACTACATTTATCTAATGCTGTTTTATTGCATGGTTATTGCACGGCTCTCTGGAAGAGCATTTTTATAATGGGATTCCGTGTTTAAGTAAAGATTGATTGATTTTCAAAATGATCGATTGGTTGGTTTTCCGGGGTTGATGCTGGAAAACCTACCAAGAATTATCGATGTGTTGTAGTATTTCGGAACGCTTTTGCCTTCAGTATAAAGCCTTTGATCTTTTCAAAAACATGAGGTATATTTTTGGGTGATGGCTCTGTTGAAAGCCTGTGACGTCACCAACAATGGTCGCCATCTTTGATTTTACCAAGAAGTAGAAATCAGCTTTGAAAAAATAGCAATTTTTTGTGCTTGACATGAAAAAATAACACAAATAAGCACTTTACAGTTAATGATCAAGTAGTATGATCAACTTTGCAGATTTCAATATGTCCACTTGGTATATTTCTGGTTATCAGGTGTTGTTCTGATTCAGGTCAACTTCAGGTAATAGTTCTGCGTCATACTTGATGCTTCTTGCTTTTGAGTTGTTTAACTGTTTAGCGAAGGAGGCCCTCCAAAAGCCCCGCCCAAATGTGAATAGGGTTAGTTGATGCCACAAGGGAGTCTTACTCCACTCCTCCTCCCAGATACTATCAATACTCTATGGTTAGAACGTTTCAGCTATATATCAAGGCGACGGCGAAGGTGAAAAGCAAAGCATCATTAGTAACCATCTTCAAACTTCTGGACTATGAAACTGGTTCAGGAAACCCATTGTCTGCTATTAGCTGCTTGAAGAACTTGGCAGACTTCTTGGGAACACGGGTGAGATTAGGGTTGTTTTCAAAGTCGACAAAATGTATCCCGTACGGAGTGGAGTAGGCAGATCCCCACTCGAAGTTATCCATCAACGTCCACGCCATGTAACCTTTCACTTTAACGCCGTCATCGGTGATCGCTTTCAACATCTCATTAGTATATCTGCAATAAATCAAGAAATGTGCAATAAATAGATGAGAACACTCATGATCGTGATCAAGGAAAACTATTGACTTCAATGTGTTTTAAAAGGCTGTAATTTTCCCAAGTTCTCGTCTAATGGAAGTAGCCGCTGTTACTTAAAGTATGGGGCGCTAAGAGGAGCTGTTGCAGCTGTCAAGAAGCCTGTGCTTTTGAGTTAGCAACAAACTCCGTGATAAATGTCCTAATTCAACCTAATTGCTGCCGCGCGAGCGAGCCTGAAGCGAGCAAGCAAGGCAGCAGATCTAATCTGTACAGCGACAAAAATTTCCGATTCCTACCGACGAAACATCTGTATTTTTAACCACGATGTACCTGATTTTTACCACAATTACTTGCACACGCATTGCTTTCATATACCAACTGTTGCATGTAGTTAGTTGAGGTTGCTCGAAATCCTCTCTTGTAACGTGTCTGTGATGAATTTCTCTTTCATGACGTATATATTAGCCAAGATATCTTCACACCGCCGGTGATGTTATTTTATATGTCTGAAGCTTTCGTAGTCTCGAAAACTCTCTAAGAATGTTTGTTTGTTTCGACATTCTTCGTTTTGTTGTTGTTGTTGTTTTTTGTTTTTTATTATTATCTTCTACGCCTGCGGTTCTATTAAACTATCATTCCATAATAATTCTCGAGGATAGTAAAACATCCGACAACTTGGCGAACAAATTGCGCCACAAAAGCTACTAGGGCAGCACTCGTTTACCTTTCAGGTACACAAGTATTTGTATATTTGTACGTGAGGATAATAAGAAAAAAAATGGTGCAACTTTGTAGTGTACACTACTACTCAGATAATTATTACGATTTTCTCTCAGCGAAAAGTGAGACATAAGAACTTAAAACATATTTATGTTTTACATAATACAGTCAACTCCCTTTATAGCGGACACTGTAGGGACCTCGACTTTCTTTAGCCGCAGCAGGGTAAGTTTATTTCAGTCAAACGTTTCTAATTTGTTTTTGCTGGGGATTTAGCTACTGTCCGTTTTATCGGGGTGTCCGCAAGGCGAGAGTTGACTGTATTTACAATTGAATTATCGTAATTGTTGTCAGTGATTTAAGAAATGTGATTTTGAAATAAACAGCGCCCTTGAATATTAATAAACGCCACATCTGAAACAACAAGTATTCAACTAAAAGCCGTGGCGTATAATCGAATAAACAGGGTATTTACCTCTTATGGTAGTGCACTCTGAAAGCTTCATCCAACCTCTTTTCACCGGTTTTACTCGCTTCTGTAGGAGATGAAACTCTATTCTCCGTTACGATAACGGTTGGGTCGTTGTAATTGTCTTTTATGTATTTCAACAGCTTACGGAATCCAAATGGAGCCACGTGACCGTTGACCCAATCTGGCAACGCAGGGTCACCACTCTTTATGAAAGCCTCGTCGGCATTAAACGATTGTTCGTCTCTTGAGGGTCTGTCAGCCACTTTGTCGGTGGAGTAATGATTCAGGTCAAACAAATCGTAACTTCCTTTGATCATAATTTTCTCTTCCTGAGTGAGGCTAGGCAGGCGGTTTGCAGTCCCAGCAGCCTCACTACGGTTACCCACAATGCCTTAACAACATCAGGGTAATAACCATTCACAAATATAGGATGCGCAAAGATGTCAAGATGAAACTGCATGTACCTGTCTGCAGCGGCCATGTCCTGGATCGAGTCAGTTTTTGGAACAGCCCACCCTGAGCTTAAAGCAAGCATTATATTCCCACCCTGCTTTGCATAGAAATTCTCTTTGTAGGTCTGATACGCTTTGGCATGGCCAAGTATGTGGTTGTAAGCCGTGCGATATCGTAGAGTCGATAGCTTGGTTTTATTCGATATGTATCCAAACATGTAAAAGCGATGACGTAACATAACGATCGCCGGCTCGTTCAGAGTGATCCAGTATTTCACTTTACTCCCGAATTTGTCGAAACAGAATCGAGCGTAGTTATCGAAGTAGTCGACCATACTTCGATTAGTCCAGCCGCCAATCTATCGGAAAACGTCTGGTAGATCCCAATGATAAAGTGTGACGAGCGGTTCGATGTTATTCTTCTTGAGTTCGTCGATTAAATTGTTGTAGTAGTCGACGCCAAGCTGGTTCACGTGATCTGTTGTTCCGTGAGGGAGGACACGACTCCATTCGATAGAAAAACGATAAGCTTTAGCTCCGTAGTTCTTCAAAATGTTTACATCCTCTTTGTACTTGTGGTAACTATCGCACGCCACATCTCCCGTTTTGTTGCGGAATTGGTTGGGTACGGTGTGGGTCAAAAAATCATAAGTACTTGGTCCTTTTCCGTCTTCATTCCAAGCTCCCTCCACTTGATATGCCGATGTGGCAGCGCCCCACAGAAAATCATCAGGAAATTTGCCGTATTTGAAGTCGTCGTATGTCGTCGCAAGAGACGCAGCAAAAGCGAAATACAGCAACAAAATAAAAGAGTAAATATACGCCATGATGCTGTATCGGATCAGTAGGTGACTGACCTTCCTGACCTTCCTAGTTTCCTGACCTTGATGCTGTACTGCTGGAGTGCAAAACGCAATAATGTCAAGTGTATTGTGTATTGTTGTGTCTGTTCGACTATTTTAGTAAAGTTTCTTTGATTTGATGAGTCCACCACTGTAAGCAAAAGGAAAAGTGTAATGAATTTCACGCTTTGAAAGCATTTAAAAATAACTGCTGACAGGTCCCGTTTGTTTAATTGAGGGTCGGCTAAAGTCGGATTATATAACATGATATACAAGAACAGATTGATGTTCTCTTGTTTCAACTATATGCAGTTGTTGATTAAGAACGGAATTATGAAATCAATAGAATTAGAAGCGAATGGGGAATGCACCTAGCACCTACTGTAGCAGAAGAGACGGCAACCTTTGCGAAAAAATCACGTCAACAGAAATCTTCCAGACGTTTGTATGTTGGGGAGAGAAGATTTGTCCCCAAAGAACAAGCATCTGTTAAAATGTCTGCTTCTGCGAATCTAAAATTTATCTTAATTTTTTAAAAAATAGAGTTACGTCATGCTATTCCTTTAAATTTTGGCCTGATCTGTTACAAATTAATTATCGACATTACTCTACTACACGGCACGTTTTAAACGTAGAAAGACAGCAAAAACAAGAAGGAAAGCAAAGATTATCTGTTCATGGTTATGACTTATGTAGATCCATTGAGACAAAATAGATATGACGTATTTCACCGTGAAAACATGCCTAAATAACCGCGGATCCGTCTTGTGATGGAGGGTCAGTAAAGGTCTATTTAGAAAAATTGCAAGTATAAAAAACTCAAAGTGTGTGGTTTTGTTTTTTTTCTTGTTGTTTCTTTTCATCTAGAAGCAATATAGCACCTATTGTGTAATGCGCTTTATATTTTCGTAGATTATAGAAGGTATTGGAGAAGCATTTCTGTAAGTTTGCGTAAGCTTTTTGTTTTGCTTGTCATGGGGGAGCATTGGGGTTGTCGTTTCGATTTCTCTTTTATTTTGGCACGCAAGTCGGTTTCGGTTGCCATTACGAATTCGATTATTCCCATTTGGTATTGATTGCGGTTTTTTTGTTTTTAAGCAAATTTGTGGCGAGCTTTAATCTAATAATTTGTTCTATCTATGGTCATTATTATAAACTGTGGGTAGTTGGTTAAAATTGGGAAGAGATGGAAAAAAAAGATGGGAATCTTTTTCATCTGATCAAGCAGCAATACCTCTCGGTAAAACTCAATTTTACATGACCACGGTTATCAGTAACCCAAACTTGATTAGCTTGACTGTGGTGTTTCTGTATCTCAAATTATTTCATCTTTAGTTTCTGTATTTTTTTTTTTTTTTTGGAGGGGGGGGGGGGGGGGGTGGGGGGGGGGGGGTTCAATTTTAACTTTTACCGTTAGTAGTTTTAAATTAACTTGTAAATAGCGCCTTTGGACCCTGGGAAAGGGCGCCTTATAAATGTCTCAATATTATTATTTTAATTATCATTATTAGATAAGCTGTATAGTATCAGTACCTGGTATAACCCTAGTCCAACGGATTACCAGCTTAACTTCAAGCTTAACGAGACATAGCAAAAAAAGTAAGGCAAAGCCAAAGTAGCACTTTTGTAGAGTTGAATTATACATAAATGCTTAAAATAACTGTTATTTCGTTAGTAGCAGTTACCATGGCAAAGTATCTTAGGGATTATTTGGACCTCCTTTTTAGCTGGTAGCACAGATAACTACAAATCTAAGCCGGTGGACCCTATTTTTTTTTTTTTGGACGACAACTTTTGCCATTACTTAAAAGGAAAATAATGCACGGTGATTTTTTACAAAAATTCAACATAGAGGACTTTTTTCCAAAAGTGGAAAATAGGACATTTTTGTGCAGTGGAAATTTCCTTCCGTAGAAATCTTTTTCAATTTTTCTTTGACGTTTCCTTTTAACTCTAGTAAAATGTTAAAGCAATAAAAATAGGGGATGACTGGACTTGTACCTTGTAAGATGCTTCGAGATTTCACAAGTTCCCAGGCGCGCATTTTTTGTTGTAAAATCAGAATTCTATAAGAGCGAGGAGTTACTCATGCACTGTATTGACTACCGCTGACTGTTGCATGCACACTTGGGGACAATTATCGAGTTTGCTTACACTCCTTGCAGGGAGAAAAAATTACACGCGTCCAATTACGCGTTATTATAATTTATTAGGTTTTCCCATTAAGAATAAGGTTTGGTTTAAACTTGAAACATTGCCTTTCTGGGCTCACTTTACAACATCACGAGACAAAGCGAAGTGGCAAAGGCAAAATTGCTTCCAGGAGACTGTCAGGTGAATCGACTTTAAGTTTTCGACAGTTTTTTTCGTCGCTCTTGTAAGGACAAAACCCAGTAGCTTTGAGGTAATCATGGTCTGAACGACGAAATGTAGCCAAGAGGAAAAAGTGTGTTTAACAGCGGTAGTATTCTACTTTGTTTGTTTTTTTTTAGTTGTGCTAGTACTTAAAGAGTCGCTGTCACGATCGCAGTGCATATGCAAGTATTTCTTTTGAAGCGTACGCATTAAGCGTAGAAATAATTGTCTTCTTGAAAACATATCCGTAAAAAAGGATTATACGATGTTTATAGAGTCAGATAAACAAGAGTTTTATTTTAAACTAATATAATGTGTTATATATACTGTACATACTTTATTAAGAATTTTTTTGATTAATTTATTTATATATACTCAATGTGCTTTTTGATTTTCCTCTTTGTTTTTGTTTTGTTTCGTTTTTGATTATGTTTTCTTATAACATTAATATTTCCTCCTTTTTTCTTGCCATCCCCCGCCTCGATTAGATTTTAGTTTTTGCGGGAGAACAATAAACATTAAACTCTATTGTATTGTTGATGTGTTCCTAATAAAGCTAGAATACGGCCACGCTACTTGCCACCATTTATTCCCCCCTTTTTTTATGTCAACATGCCTATATTATCAAGCTTTTATTATTTCATTCTTCATTCTGTTGGGTCTTTTACAACCTTAGCATAAAACATGATCATGAACGTAGAGTTTTTGACGCTTGTACACTGTTGCTGTTATGTTGTTATCGTTCAGTGACTGAGAGGCAGGTGGCCTGGGTTGGGGAAAATGTCATTTCACACCTTTTTTTCTAATTGTAGCTCAGCGACACTTCCAACGACAAATCGATGTGTAGAAGAAAATAACAATGTCGGCCCACTCATCTGTCGCTTTATGCTACCCCTTGGCGCCACGGTAAACATGGACGATTCAGCTCTGTATCGAGACGTTACTACTATCTTCGTGGCTTAGTTAAAATACATCACCCTCAGCCCTGGAACGCGTTTTAAATTCCAATTATGTCCACATCACACCAAGATTTCTTTGGCACCCGGGCACGAAAAACCATACCGTATAGGGCCTCTGTTCACACATAAGAACGGTGATTGCGGCGCTGTTTCAGTAACGGAGCGAAGCCGCGCCGCGTCGATCTCATAAGAGCAGAGTCACAAATCGGAGGTGTTCATTCTAACCTGGATAGCTTTTCTTGTCGGCGCAAAAAGTTATCCGGTACAGACCTTTGCACTGATACGGAGGCCATATTGAATTAATTAGACTTAAGGAGTATTATGAGATGCCCAAGAGGCATATACTCGCTTTTCCTATAAAAAGATTTCAATGGGAAAAAAAAAGATCGTTGTGCAGTGTTTGGATGTAATAATGATTGCCTTTTTACCCGAGAAATGCACAGTGAAGTTTTCTTCTTGCCCGAAAAGCGCACGTAAATACAGAGCGAGTGCCCTCTGGGCATCCCATAATACTCCTTAAATCTAATAAATTCAACATGGTCGCCATATCGTTAAAAAGGTCTATTGTGTGAACATAGCCTCAGTCTGTCTGCACCTATTTAAGTATGTGTATATCTCATTCGTCTACATAATTAACAATTCTCACTCGTCTTTAACACCTCAGCTTTATAGCTGTTGCTCTTGAAATTGACGCAGCTGGGATACCAGGCTCTAATGTCATGACAATCATTGTTCTTCAAGCTGTCAATCTACCATTGCATGACGTGGGACTTATTCTCGCTGTTGATTGGTTCCTGTAAGTAGACACCCGTTGTGCTGAATTGAAAATTCGTGGATTTGTTATTGGTTGGTAAAAAAGGGTCCGACGCATCTTGACAAGAACAAGTGAAATAATTTAAATAGCTAGCTAGGGAGCGTATGTTTGAAACTGCCATCCTTGATAGTGTCTTTTAAAGGCAACTCCAAGATTTTTAGCGTTAGACAAGTCGATGACACTTGTTGACCGATTAGCTCAACCGTTATTTGGTACACAGAGATCAGAATTGAGGCACTAAAACAAACATATTTAGCTTAGTTTTAGACTAATCCGGTTATTTATTTGTTATTATTTGTTAAATGAAAGGTTGAAGAGAAACGTAAATTACACAACTAAAATAATTGGTTAATTTCCTCTGGCTGAATTGAAAACGTGGGGCTTATTACCATAAGCTTAATCTCTGACTGAAAACTACTTCATGAAATAAATTAGCAACGAAATCAGATTCAGAAATGTAAGTTACACGTAAGATTAGTAGCAAACAAAACAAAGCACCCCAAACGGGTGAAAAGCGGCAAAAGCAAATAATTCATAGAGATAAGTTACTCCGTCACATTTCCGGGGCACACATTCATGACGAATTACAAGGAAACAGAGTCTTTTTACAGACCTTACTGGGCCTAGTCCTGTTGAATTGACGATACTAAACGGCAAAATGTACGTGTTTACTCAAGATTCATGTGACAGCGGCAGAACTTGAGACCGTGGGTACTTTGGCAAACAGCATATAACCTGGGAGATACAAGCAATGACTGAGGGAAACAGGAAATTAAAGAACACTTTTATTAAAGTTAACATAAGACTTATGAATAAAATAGGACATGCAATGGGGACCGGAATAGTGCAACACATGTCACGTGATGACCTAAATATTACACTGCAGACCGTGAGGAAATATCCTTGGACGATTATCGAAAGATGGAAAAGGCGGATGCAATTTTGTATTCTTCTAACGTCTGAGATATTCCACCCAAGCAGATAATGTAGCATAGTATGTGGTCCCCTGTGTGTCCTTCTGACAATCGTGATACACTCCATCCCTAGCAGGGAAGGGCTACCATATATCCATATATCAGATACTGTATTAATATAGGTATTTGTAGCTATTTGTTGCTGTAAAGGGTATGGTTTTCAAGCAATTTAGTCTGGGATATGGTAAAGAAATCAGAGAGTTTGGGTTTAGAATAGGGCATCATTTTCCACTCTGATCAATTGGTTGAAAGTCTCAGTCTAGACTGAAAAATCAGGAATTGACACTCAACAAAACAAAATCACCAAATCTTAATTTACCCGCCACTCAGTTTAATTGCAAAGAGAGCATCTTCCCCAGTAATTGCTGGAAAATAGTGACTCTAGAATAGGGAGAGATTTTTGGGCTTTAGTCCAGTATGAGGAAGTGAAATTTAGTAGGTTAAGAATCCAGGGGTTTCACTGGCACATCCCTACATAAATATTCCTTAAGCATTCCTCTCTCAGACTAGTATCTTACGCGGCCGTTTTGTGTTTCAACGCACGGCTGCCTGTGAGACTAGCACAATAGAAACGACTGCTTTGCAGTTAAAATTCACTGGTGGAGCGCGAACCCGCCGAGCTTCAGCAGCCTTTACTGCACGATTCAAAAAGTACAACTCTCCCAAATGTTTTTGAAAAATATATTTTTCTTTTAGCCTTGAGGTAGTGGTTAGAATATAAAGACGGCTTATTATACACCTTTCTATTAGCTGTCAACATATTAAGAAAACGATTGAAGAAACGATTTTAATTAGTATGCCCATTGTATACAATGATTGGTACATACAGTTGCTCTGATTATTATCAATGCCCTTTTAATCATTTTAAAAGATTGTTGAGATCTAGTCTTAAAGAATTCAAAAACCAGGGGCACCCAACGAGAATATATTTCAAAACCACTTAAACATAGCATTGTTAAACTTATTTTAGTATTTAAACAGTAGATATAGGCATATTTTTATCCCCTAAAAATTTTTCATCTGTTCGGATTTCCTAGCTGAAAGCTAAGTCTAGTGATCCGAAAATTATAGGGATCAAAACTTACCTTTTCGAAAATTTCAGCCAAAAAAAAGGCTCCCGAAAATTCTAGGTGACGTTTTAACGGTAAAAATCCGTTAAAAATGGACATTTATAGTAGTTTTTAGATGTTCGAAAATCTTAGGAGGGGCAGGCAAGAAAGAAATTTTACAACAAATGTTCCGAAAATTCTAGATGTCAAATCGTCTTCCGAACAAATATTATCCGAAAATTGTCGTTGGGTGCCCCTGAAAAAGGCGTTAGTCAGCGCAATAGTAAAAACAATTAATGTTTTTAGGCAAAATGACTTCGTCATTTTTATTTTCAGTCACAGAGCTCTATATATTCACCGGAGTTTCAAAAGAAAAAAAACTACTTTGTGAATGCTGGCCACTGCCTTCTAAATCATTAAATCCTCCACATTTTCGTACAGCTTCTTGTCGTAGTCTTTCATGTTGATAAGCCTCTGCGAGAAAAAAAGAGTGTAAAATGCTCGTTACTTACTCAGACACTGAGCCAGGCATTAATTGCAACTGTAATTGAGTATTCGATGACCAGGAGTTTTATCCCACGCCATTCACAATACAGCCGATCAGAAAACTAGAAATTCATATTACATATTCTGCGAGATGAAATGGGTCGTATTTCAAGAAAAAATCCAGGCGATGCTTGCGGCCTCCACATTTTCCCCGAAAATAAAGCGGATATCCAGATAGCGAGAGCCAAAGCTTTTAATTCTAACCAATGTTTGAGAAGCAAGGTTGCAAACAACACTAACATACAGATTTAGCCAGTGCTAACAGAGAAGCTCTCGTCAGTATACTCACATAAAAATACAATTGTGTAATGCTAAAAGACGGAGGCAACAAGAATGGCAAAACAAACACGCAAACAAAAAAAAACACATCTCATTAGCAACAACAACAGAAACAACAACAACTTTGCAGGTGCTGCACACTTCTTTTTTGCATTTCTTTGTAGTTGTCTTGCACGACCACAGCGTGAAACTTTCTAGTTACACGTTTCTTGGAGGGAACGTCTCTTGTTCTCAGGAAAAATTTTGTTTCTTGTGTTCCTGCTCGCTTTCTTTTTCACTGCTCCTCATTTTCACCATACTGGCCGCTAAAATTTATCATTTCCATTTTCAAATTTGACTCTTTTTTTTGTTTTTGTTTTTTTGTTTTATCTGTCGCTCTAGCCCTTTCTCTCTTAAGACTCGGCTTTGTTGTTGTTGTTGTTTTTCTTTTTCTAAAAGTTCGGGTGGCCAAGATGACCATAACATCGACGTTTATCATCATGTTAAACACAGGTTGCAGCCTCGACACGGGAAAACAGATCATTTCACATTGGTTACCCTGTGGTGCGGACGGAAGGACGGGTGGACAGGTGGAAGGGCGTACGGTCACGTGACAACCAAAATTTCTCGCATGCATGAATAACCAAATTTTCTTACCCATGGTGCTCCACTGGACAGCTCCGCTATACGAGTTTTAAGTCAAAGATAAATAGTAATACAAAAAGAAATCATGCAGACAGTGTAACGGACAAACAAGTTTGGGAGTTTTCAAACCGATAGCAACAACAACAACAAAAAAACAGAGAGTGAAGAATGATCATCGCAGTAAATTTTCCAATTTAAGCAATTGGAAAGAAGAAGCCTGAAAAAAATCAGGGCTTCAACGGGATTCGAACCCGTGACCTCCGCGTTACCGGTGCGTTGCTCTACCAACTGAGCTATGAAGCCCTGATTTTTTTCAGGCTTCTTCTTTCCAATTGCTTAAATTGGAAAATTTACTGCGATGATATTGGGTACGGTGTGAGTCAAAAAATCATAAATACTTGGTCCTTTTCCGTCTTCATTCCAAGCTCCCTCCACTTGATATGCCGATGTGGCAGCGCCCCACAGGAAATCATCGGGAAATTTGCCGTATTTGAAGTCGTTGTATGTCGTCACAAGAGACCCAGAAAAGGCGAAATACAGCAACAAAATAAAAGAGCAAATACACGCCATGATGCTGTATCGGATCTGTAACTGACTGATTGATTAAGTTTCCTGACCTTGATGCTGTACTGCTGGAGTGCAAAACGCAATAATGTCAAGTGTATTGTGCATAGTTGTGTCTGTTCGACTATTTCAGTGAAGTTTCTTTGATTTGATGAGTACACCACTGTAAGCAAAAGGAAAAGTGTACTGAATTTCACGTTTCGAAAGCATTTAAAAATAACTGCTGACAAGTCCTGTTTGTTTAATTGAGGGTCGGCTAAAGTCGGATTACATAACATGATATACAAGAACGGATTGGTGTTCTCTTGTTTCAGCTACATGCAGTTGTTTATTAAGAACGGAATTATGAAATCAATATAATTAGAAGCGAATGGGGAAAGCACCTATTAAACTGTAGCAGAAGAGACGGCAACCTTTGCGAAAAAATCACGTCAACAGAAATCTTCCAGACGTTTGTATGTTGGGGAGAGAAGATTTGTCCCCAAAGAACAAGCATCTGTTAAAATGTCTGCTTCCGCGAATCTAAAATTTATATTCTATAAAAAATTAGAGTTACGTCATGCTATTCCTTTAAATTTTGGCTTGATCTGTTACAAATTAATTATCGACATTACTCTGCTACACGGCACCGTGACGTTTTAAACGAAGAAAGACAGCAAAAACAAGAAAGAAAGCAAAAATTATCTGCTCATGGATCGATTGAGACAAAATAAATATGACGTATTTCACCGTGAAAACATGCCTCAATAACCGCGGATCCGTCTTGTGATTGAGGGTCAGTAAAGGTCTTAAAGAAAAATTGCAAGTTTAAAAAAACCCAAAATGTGTGGTTTTGGTTTTGTTCTTGTTGTTATCTTTTCATCTAGTAGTCACCGAAGCAATAAAACACCTTTTGAGTACTGCGCATTGTATTTTCGTGGATTATAGAAGGTACTGGAGAAGCAGTTTGGTAAGTTTGCGTAAGCTTTTTGTTTTACTTGTCATGTCTCTTTTATTTTGGCACGCAAGTCGGTTTCGGTTTTCATTACGAATGCGATTATTCCCATTTGGTATTGATTGCGATTGCGATTTTTTGTTTTTAAGCAAATTTGTGGCGAGCTTTAATTTAATAATTTGTTCTATCTATAGTCATTATTATAAACTGTTGGTAGGTGGTTAAAATTGGGAATTAAGAGACAGGAAAAAAGATGGGAATCTTTTTCATCTGATCAAGCAGGAAAGCATCGGAGCAAAACTCGAATTTACATAACTGCGGTTATCAGCAACCCAAACTTGATTAGCTTGAATGTGGTGTTTTTGTATCTCAAATTATTTTATCTGTAGTTTTTGTAGTTTTTTTTAATTGTGGTTTTTAAATTTTAACTTTTTTTTACCGTTAGTAGTTTTAAATTTTTAAAACTTGTAAATAGCGCCTTTGGACCCTGGGAAAGGGCGCCTTATAAATGTCTCATTATTATTATTTTAATTATCATTATTAGATAAGATGTATAGTATCAATACCTGGTATAACCCAAGTACAACGGATTACCAGCTTAACTTCACGCCTGACGAGACATAGGAAAAAAAGCAAGACGAAGCCAAAGTAGCACTTTTGTAGAGTTGGATTATACATAAATGCTTAAAATAACTGTTATTTCGTTAATAGCAGTTACCATGGCAACATATCTTAGGGATTATTTGGACCTCCATTTTAGCTTGCAGCACAGATAACTAGAAATCTGAGCCGGTGGACCCTTTTTTTTTTTTGGATGACAACTTTTGCTATTACCTAAAAAGGATAATAATGCATGGTGATTTTTAAAAAAATTCAACCGAGAGGACTTTTTTCCAAAAGTGGAAAATGGGACATTTTTGTGCAGTGGAAATTTATTTCCGTAGAAATCTTTTTCAATTTTTCTTTGACGTTTCCTTTTAACTCTAGTAAAATGTTAAAGCAATAAAAATAGGGGATGACCGGACTTGTATTCTTGTAAGATGCTTCGAGATTTCAAAAGTTCCCAGGCGCGCATTTTTTCTCGTAAAATCAGAATTCTATAAGAGCAAGGAGTTACTCATGCACTGTATTGACTACCGCTGACTGTTGCATGCACACTTGCGGGCAATTATCGAGTTTGCTTACAGTCCTTGCAGGGAGAAAAAATTACACGCGTCAAATTACGCGTTATTATAATTTATTAGGTTTTCCCATTCAGAATAACTTTTGGTAACTTGAAACATTGCCTATCTGGGCTCACTTTACAACATCACGAGACAAAGCGAAGTGGTAAAGGCAAAATTGCTTCCAGGAGACTGTCAGGCGAATCGATTAAGTTTTCGACAGTTTTTTTCGTCGCTCTTGTAAGGGCAAAACACAGTAGCTTTGAGGTAATCATGGTCTAAACGACGAAATGTAGCCAAGAGGAAAAAGTGTGGTTAAAAGCGGGAATTTTTTGGTTTGTTTGTTTGTTTTCAGTTGTGCTAGTACTTAAAGAGTCGCTGTCACGATCGCAGTGCATATGCAAGTATTTCTTTTGAAGTTTACGCATTAAGCGTAGAAATAATTGTCTTTTTGAAAACATATCCGTAAAAAGGGATTTTACAATGTTTATAGAGTCAGATAAACACGAGTTTTATTTTAAACTAATATAATGTGTTAGATATACTGTATATACTTTATTAAGAATTTTTTAATTGATTTATTTATATTTACTCAATGTGCTTTTTGATTTTCCTCTTTGTTTTTGTTTTGTTTCGTTTTTGATTATTTTTCTTATAGCATTAATATTTCCTCCTTTTTCTTGTCATCCCCCGCCTCGATTAGATTTTAGTTTTTACCGGAGAACATTAAACATTACACTCTATTGTATTAGTTAATGTGTTCCTAATAAAGCTAGAACACGGCCACGCTACCTGCCGCCATTTATTCCCCCCTTTTTTTATGTCAACATGCCTATATTATCAAGCTTTTATAATTTCATTCTTCATTCTGTTGGGTCGTTTACAACCTTAGCATAAAACATGATCATGAACGTAGAGATTTTGACGCTTGTACACTGTTGCCGTTATGTTGTTATCGTTCAGTGACTGAGAGACAGGTGGCCTGGGTTGGGGAAAGTGTCATTTCACACTTTTTTTTCTAATTGTAGCGCAGCGACACTTCCAACGACAAATCGATGTGTAGAAGAAAATAACAATGTCGGCCCACTCATCTGTCGCTTTATGCTACCCCTTGGCGCCACGGTAAACATGGACGATTCAGCTCTGTATCGAGACGTTACTACTATCTTCGTGGCTTAGTTAAAAGACATCACCCTCAGCCCTAGAACGCGTTTTAAATTCCAGTTATGTCCACACCACACCAGATTTCTTTGGCGCCCGGGCACGAAAAACCAAACCGTATAGGGCCTCTGTTCACACATAAGAACGGTGATTGCGGCGCTGTTTCTGTAACGGAGCAAAACTACGCTGCGCCGATCTCATAAGAGCAGAGTCACAAATCGGAGGTGTTCATTCTAACCCGGATAGCTTTTCATGTCGGCACGAAAAGTTATCCGGTACACACCTTTGCACTGATACGGAGGCGATATTAAATTAATTAGATTTAAGGAGTATTATGGGATGCCCAAGAGGCATGAGCACGATCTGATATACTCGCCTTTCCTATAAAAAGATTTTAATGGAAAAAAAAATCGTTGTTCCGTGTTTGGATGTAATAATGATTGCCTTTTTACCCGAGAAATGCACAGTGAAGTTTTCTTCTTGCCCGAAAAGCGCGCGTAAATACAGAGCGAGTGCCCTCTGGGCATCCCAAAATACTCCTTAAATCTAATAAACTCAACATGGCCGCCATATCGTTAAAAAGGTCTATTGTGTGAACATAGCTTCAGTCTGTCTGCACCTATTTAAGTAAGTGTATATCTCATTCGTCTACATAATTAACAATTCCCACTCGTCTTTAACACCTCAGCTTTATAGCTGTTGCTCTTGAAATTGGCGCAGCTGGGATACCAGGCTCTAATGTCATGACAATCATTGTTCTTCAAGCTGTCAATCTACCATTGCATGACGTGGGACTTATTCTCGCTGTTGATTGGTTCCTGTAAGTAGACACCCGTTGTGCTGAATTGAAAATTCGTGGATTTGTTATTGGTTGGTACAAAAGGGTCCGACGCATCTTGACAAGAATAAGTGAAATAATGTAAATAGCTAGCTAGGGAGCGTATGTTTGAAACTGCCATCCTTGATAGTGTCTTTTAAAGGCAACTCCAAGATTTTTAGCCTTAGACAAGTCGATGACACTTGTTGACCGATTAGCTCAACCGTTATTTGGTACACAGAGATCAGAATTGAGGCACTAAAACAAACATATTTAGCTTAGTTCTAGACTAATCCGGTTATTTATTTGTTATTATTTGTTTAATGAAAGGTTGAAGAGAAACGTAAATTATACAACTAAAATAATTGGTTAATTTTCTCTGGCTGAATTGAAAACGTGGGGTTTATTACTATAAGCTTAATCTCTGACTGAAAACTACTTTACGCAATAAACTAGCAACAAAATCAGATTCAGAAATGTAAGTTACACGTAAGATTAGTAGCAAACAAAACAAAGCACCCCAAACGGGTGAAAAGCGGCAAAAGCAAATAATTCATAGAGATAAGTTACTCCGTCACATTTCCGGGGCACAAATTCATGACGAATTACAAAGAAACAGAGTATTTTTACAGACCTTACTGGGCCTAGTCCGGTTGAATTGAAGATACTAAACGGCAAAATGTACGTGTTTACTCAAGATTCATGTGACAGGGGCAGAACTTGAGACTGTGGGTACTTTGGCAAACAGCATATAACCTGGGAGATACAAGCAATGACTGAGGGAAACAGGAAATTAAAGAACACTTTTATTAAAGTTAACACAAGACTTATGAATAAAATAGGACATGCAATGGGGACCGGAATATTGGAACACCTGTCACGTGATGACCTAAATATTACACTGCAGACCGTGAGGAAATATCCTTTGACGATTATCGAAAGATGAAAAAGGCGGATGCAATTTTGTATTCTTCTAAAGTCTGAGATTTTCCACTCAAGCAGATAATGTAGCATAGTATGTGGTCCCCCGTGTGTCCCTCTGACAATCGTGATACACTCCATCCCTAGCAGGGAGGGCTACCATATATCCATATATCAGATACTGTATTAATATAGGTATTTGTAGCTATTTGTTGCTGTGAAGGGTATGGTTTTCAAGCAGTTTAGTCTGGGATATGGTAAAGAAATCAGAGAGTTTGGGTTTAGAATAGGGCATCATTTTCCACTCTGATCAATTGGTTGAAAGTCTTAGTCTAGACTGAAAAATCAGGAATTGACACTCAACAAAATAAAATCCCCAAATCTTCATTTATCCGCCACTCAGTTTAATTACAAAGAGAACGTCTTCCTCAGTAATTGCTGGAAAACAGTGACTCTAGAATAGGGAGAGATTTTTGGGCTTTAGTCCAGTATAAGGAAGTGAAATTCAGTCGAACTAACTCTAAAATAGGTTAAGAATCCAGGGGTTTCAAAGGCACATCCCTACATAAATATTCCTAAAGTATTCCTCTCTTAGACTAGTATCTTACGCGGCCGTTTTGTGTTTCAAAGCACGGCTGCCTGTGAGACTAGCACAATAGGAACAACTGCATGCTTTGCAGCTAAAATTCACTGGTGGAGCGCGAACCCGCCGAGCTTCAGCAGCCTTTACTGCACGATTCAAAAAGTACAACTCTCCCAAATGTTTTTGAAAAATATATTTTTCTTTTAGCCGTGAAGTAGTGGTTAGGATATAAAGACGGCTTATCATATACCTTTCTATTAGCTGTCAACATATTAAAAATTAAGAAACGATTTTACTTAGTATGCCCATTGTATACAATGATTGGTACATACAGTTGCTCTGATTATTATCATTGCCCTTTTCATCATTTTAAAAGATTGTTAAGATCTAGTCTTAAAGAATTCAAAAAGGCGTTAGTGAGTGCAATAGTATAAACAATTAATTTTTTTAGGCAAAATGACTTCGTCATTTTTATTTTCAGTCACAGAGCTCTATTCACCGGAGTTTCAAAAGAAAAAAAACTACTTTGTGAATGCTGGCCACTGCCTTCTAAATTATTAAATCCTCCACATTTTCGTACAGCTTCTTGTCGTAGTCTTTCATGTTGATAAGCCTCTGCGAGAAAAAAAGAGTTTAAAATGCTCGTTACTTACTCAGACACTGAGCCAAGCATTAATTGCAACTGTAATTGAGTATTCGATGACCGGGAGTTTTATCCCACGCCATTCACAATACAGCCAATCAGAAAACTAGAAATCCATATTCTGCGATATGAAACGGGTCTTATTTCAAGAAAAAAATCCAGGCGATGCTTGCGGCCTCCACATTTTCCCCGAAAGCAGAGCGGATATCCAGATAGCGAGAGCCAAAGCTTTTCATTCTAACCAATCTTTGACAAGCAAGGTTGCAAACAACACTAACATACAGATTTAGCCAGGGCTAACAGAGAAGCTCTCGTCACTGTACTTGATAATTTACTCACGAAAAAATACAATCGTGTAATGCTAAACGACGGAGGCAACGAGAACGGCAAAACAAACACGCAAACAAAAAAAAACAACACGTCTCATAAGCAACAACAACTTTGCACGTGCAGCACACTTCTTTTTTGCATTTCTTTGTCGTTGTCTTGCACGACTACAGCGTGAAACTTTCTAGTTACTCGTTTCTTGGAGGCAACGTCTCATGTTCTAACAAAAAATTTTGTTTCTTGTGTTCCTGCTCGCTTTCTTTTTCACTGCCGCTCATCTTCACCATACTGGCCGCTAAAATTTATCATTTCCATTTTCAAATTTGACT
>BOPM01000676.1:105906-115906 GCA_022179025.1 Porites australiensis | reverse complement strand
CTGGAGAGAACTGGCAACACGTTATATGAGATATCTTAGAGCCGCCTATTGCTAGAATGGTAATGGTATTCATTTGGTAATTTCATTTCACTTAAGATTAAAGGTTAAATTGTGGTACATGGTGGTTTCCTGTCGGAAGTGCAAGGCTAATGTTTAAGCCTCAAAATTAAATATAGCTGAAAACAGGGCATCCACAATCCACTTACACTGTACATTCAATCTTCTGCTAATGTTTAGTTAAGGCAAAAAAAACCACTGCAAAAACCGTGTACGAACAATCTTGCTCAACGTCGGATCCAAAAAGATCGTGATCAGTCAAAATATACGTTATAGTCAAGAAGACTTTTGCAGGGACTGATCAAACAACGTGAAATAGAGTTAAGTTTCTATATTTCGACTGGCCAATACCAGTCTTCGTCAGGTTTATTGAGAAATCACGAATTTACAGAAATATACATGAAGTAAAATAATGGCCGAAAATTATATAATATGACGTGGTATGGTGTAGCTACTAAAAAGAATAGATAACAAAAAAATAAAAGATATACTATATATAGTTACACTTCATCACGTTTATTGATGCCCAGAGGCTCAATTATCTTAGCCTTATGGATAAGGTGGGCTTCACGTGCTTTCCTGAAAGAATCACGCCCATTTTTAAGTTTTTCAATAGGAATGTAAAGCATATGATTGTCGGAATGATTACTGGTAAGAAAGTGTTCTGAAACTGCAGTATGGATGTAATTACCAGTAGGGTTGAGTACAGGTCGTCTGTGTTCATTAAAACGGTCTTTAAGGCGACGTTTAGTTTCTACAATAAATTGTAGATTACACAGGTGACATTGAATCAAATAGATTACATTAAAAGTTTCACAAGGGATATGAGATTTGATGTGGTGAGTGTCACCTGCAGAATGAAAAGTGTATTGATTACGGCCATGTTCAATATAGGGAAAGGTGGTGCAATTCCTGTTGTTGCACCGAAAGGAACCGGGGGTGGGTCGTGAGTTACTGGTGTCGGTGCTGTTAGTAAGCTGGGCTCTAACGAGAATGTCGCTAATAATTTTACAACGGCGATAAGGTACTAACGGAAGGTTTTTAAAAACATCTCTACAGCGATCTGATGAGTACAACACGTTATAATGCTTGTGAATGATACGCGCAAGGTTGGGTAATGCTGGATTATAGGTCATGACGAAAGGAGTGGTTTCAGTCTGAGTCTTGGGTTTCTTTGTAAGTGCGTCAGTGCGAGCAATGTCGGAAGCTCCTTGTATTTGGGTCTTAAGAAAGGTTTTGTAGCCGCGATTAGCAAGGTAATCTATAAGCTCGTTAGTACGTAGTTTGTAATACAAGGCTAAAAGGAATAGCGCGTTTGGTATGTTGAGGGTGGCAGGATAAAACTAGTAAATACTGGTGTTTTTCAGTATATTTAGTATAAAGATCTGTCTCTATGGAGCCATCCTTGACTGAAACCATGACATCAAGGAATGGTATGTTACTAGGTGAATGTGAACAAGTGAACTTGATGGTGGAGTGTAAGTTATTAAGATAATCAACAAATACTTTCAGTTTCTCTGGACTTCCAGTCCAGATCATGAAAATATCGTCAATAAATCTAAGCCACAAGCATGGTTGATGGGGGCAGTTAAGGATAGCGTCGCGTTCAAATTTACCAAGAAACAAATTAGCGTAGGAAGGAGCCATACGCATGCCGTGCCGTGTTTTTGAAGGTAGTGTTTGGAATATATGGGAAGTTATTCATGGTAAGGATTATTCGACTGAGGTCGCAAATGGTTTCCGTAGGAATATGTTTATTAGTGCGTTTTCAAAGGAAAAAACGACAAGCATCAATTCCTTCATCATGTGGGATGTTAGTATACAGTGACGTGACATCAAGCGAGACAAGCAAGGCATTAACAGGAACATTGTCAATGGCGGTGAGTTTGTTAAGAAAATCAGTGGTATCTTTGACGTATGAGGGTATAGTGCAGACCAAGGGTTTGAGATGAAAATCAACAAATTGTGAATGCATTCAGTAGGGTGATTGTTGGAAGAGACGATGGGCCTACCGGGATTATTAACTTTATGGATTTTAGGGAGAATATAGAAGTGTCCGGGTTTGGGATCCTTCTGTAATAAGTATTGTTTGTGATTTTTGTCGATAAGTTCATCGTTGAGCATTCGTTTGACGTATTCTGTAACTCGTTTCTGTATAGTGTCAGTAAGATCAGTATCCTGTTGTTCGTAAAAAGTAGGATTGTTGAGTTGGCGATAACATTCGTCTAAATACCATTTTCTGCCCATTATCACAGTCGCCGAGCCTTTGTCGGCTGACTTGATGACAATGTCATGTCTTTGTTTAATTAGACGTAAAGCTCGGCGTTGAGCTTTTGGCAGGTTGTCACGGATGCGTCTGGGTTTAGTGGTGAATGGGTAATGTTTAACAGCGTTGAGGTAAGCATTAAGCGCGTCGCCTCTGTTGGTGGGTGGTGTCCAAACGCTTTTGGGGTGGAAGGGGTCAGATTAGTTATCAGTTGTGTAGTCATGCTAATAATTATCTATGTAGCCTATAGGAAACTAGGCTTCCTATGATATTGGAGTCGCTGATTGTTTTAATTTTGTCTAGGCTTGTTTTGCTTTGTTTCGTTTTTACTTACAGAGTGTCATCTACGTGGCTCGGCTTTGGCATTCTGTAGCCCTGACTGAGGAGCGAATACATTTTCCTTCCTTCAGTTCTTGGATAAGGTGACCCACCTTAAAAATATATTTTAAAGATTAAAAAAGGTAGTAATTGCGTTCTGAGTTCGCGCAAAACTGGAATTCATTATACCTCAAGGAAGAATAACAATTAAAATTGCCAAACAAGATAACACAGGTAATGCAGTAAAAGAATAAGTTATTCAAGGTCTCAGGCTCTTGGTTTCTTCTGTACTTTGTCGTAGTTTTGAAGCAATGACTCTAGTTCTGAGAAAGTAAAGGGTCTTGTGGGCACACTGTCTTCTTCCCTTTGAATTTCTAATAAGAGATTCACACTTTTATTTGGTATTCGAAATCGATGAGACAAAATTACAGTGGAAGGAGGGGAGGGGGGAGTGAGTTAGAAACTACTCTTAACAGCCTGGGGTAGAAACTACTCTTAACAGCCTGTGCTCCCAATCGTATCTTACCTACGGTGAATATCTCATAAAGCACAACTCCAAAACTCCACCTACATTAAAGCAAAAAAGATGTTAGAGACATAAATACATGCAACTGCATCATTCAATGGAAAGTAACAGCGTCGTTTAGCTAGATATACAGCTACGAATCACATATAGTATAACATACACAGCAATGTGACTTAGAGAATTCAAAAGATATGGTTGACGGGAGAAATTCGTTGCCCAACCACTGCACGCTTACAACGTTGAAAATGAAAAATGAATTCTTTTGGTCTCAACTCACACATCACTCTTTGTAGTATACAGTCCATACAGAAGTGCTTCATAAGCTGTCCATTTCACTGGAATTCGTCCCTGTGTTAACACAACATTGATTTCTTTTGTTACTAATTCAAAATATTTCGCCCCTTCTCATTGGCTCCAATCCCTGGGCTAATTCCCCATAACCAACCGGCGCTGACCACATTTGGAAGATGCTCAGCAATAAACGAGTTTTTTCGATGGCATATTTAATGAAGTTTAATTACCATGAATTAGTGAGCAATGTTTTTAGCGCTACTTTATTGGGTTTGGACATTGAAACTGTAGTTATCTTTCAGTCAACATGTTGATAAAATTTGTAAGAAACTTTCTCAACGTATAGCGCTTCTCAGAAAAATCAGAGTTTATCTACCTCTTAAGCAAAGATTGTTATATTACAATTCGATAATTCATCCTACAATAACTTACGCTAGTGTTATGTGGTCAAGTTGTGATAACGAAACTTTAAACAGAGTTTTTAGGTTGCGCAAAAGGGCGGCTAGGGTTATTCTATCTGCCGATGGTGATTCGCCATCTGTGCAGTTATTTTCATAGGTTAAAATGGATTCCTTTTTATTAAGAAAATAAGATAAGTAGTTGCTCCCTAGTTTTCAAACTTGTTCAGGATACATTTATTTAAACGAAGATTTTACTGTTAATAATCAAAGAAATACTACGTATGCTAAATTGAACTTAGTTTGCCCTAAGTATATACGCGAGGCAGAAGGTGGAAAGTCTTTCTTAGTTAGAGCTTGGAAGCTATGGAATAATTTATCTTTAGAATTACGACTTAAGAATTCTCTTCCTGCTTTTAAGAAGACGTTATTTAATTCAATTTTTAATGAAAAGCTTAGTTTAATCATTTTAATATTTAGCTTGCTTTTAATATTTGATTACATGTATAATTTTCATAGAATTTTTTGATATTTTTAGATCATAGTATTTTTAGATTAGATAGAAATAGTTTTTAGATATTTTCATTTTTTGCAATTTTTTTCTTTTCTAAGTTTTTGAGGGCCACATGTTCATTAGCTTCTAGCTATTTAGTGTTACCCTCTCTAAATAAAGTGTTTACTTGCTTATACTTACTTACTAAAATCGCATGGAGGTAAGCTTAGAAACTTAGAAATATTTTGAATGAATAATAAAACAATTATTGAATTTGGCTTAATTTCGTATGATGTGAACAACTATGCAGAACTCGGAGGCTATTAGAGAACCTGCGCGGCCGTTTCTTTTTGACTGAGCCGATAAATACATAATAAGAAGAAAAACAAACCAATTCACCATTTCAGATTTAAATGGCATGTCGACATATTCATTTGCTTGGAAGGGGAGTAAGCTTTTAAAAGTTAGCAATTCGGAGCTCAGTCAACAGGAAAACCGCGGTGGTTGTTTTCTAACTTTTTTTATAAAGCATTTGAAAGGTATCTGTTATTGTCGTTGATTGGATTGCTGAACTCGAGTGAAGGAACCAGATCCTCTCCGCAGTTATCGGAACAATAATCAATTAAACAAGGCATAAGTGCAAGGAGAATTTCTTTTTGACAAGATATTCCACAAACCTTACTCTTCTTCTGGTAAATATTTTCCTGATTTACGTCTCTGGCCATTCCGAAGTCGGTAACCTTACATACTTCTTGCTTCCCAACCAAAACATTGCGAGCAGCAAGGTCTCGATGAATTATCTGGAACAAACAATAAACTATATTAACCACTACAGCAAACAATTGTATTATCTTGTAGTTCGCAATTCTCGAAATGCACTACGTATACATGTTTTTCCAACATGCCAACCAAGAGAGGATAAAGGGGACAGAGAAGGCATCCCCCATACACACCCTATTCCATAGGTAATTCGTCTCGAGTTATTTTTAGAATCGGGATAAAGTTACCTCGTTCGCTGCGTAGATGTTTCGTGGAGGTTTCGCATGACTAAACGCCGTGCAAAACATGTCGGGCGAAAGGCAATGAAAGAGTAAAAGATCAAGAGCATTCCTGAATATTGAAGCGAAATGAGTCGGCGCTCACCTGGAAAAAGGGAATCGCTGGACTCTTTGACAACCCGTGAAATCAGTTTAATTCGAAGTTGTCGTAACCTCATTGCTTTAATAAAATGAGAAATTTCGCCGGTCTATTGAAACCGGTCGTTTGTATAATAAAGCAAGTAGGACGCCGAGTGTTATATTTGTTGAATAATAAAAGACTAATAAAGAATAAATATCAAACCAGAAATTTCTCTCTTCAAACTGTAAATTATAAATGATCCTGAGAGAATATTCAGTTTGTTAAGGATTTCGCTGCTGTACTGTTAGCTCTATACAAGAGAGGAAGGGCGATTCTTTTTTAATTTCCGTTTCGCTGACACAGCTTTAGCAGAAATCTCGCTTTTGTCGTTTTCGTCGACAAAACGAATAGCAATATCGCTCTCCCCGTCTTCCGCCATTTTGTTCTGTGTCATTTCGTGAAGGACGCGTGGCTCTGAGCGTGGGTCATCCACGCGGAACACATTCGCGCTATGTGATTGGCTGTTGTCTGATTCCCTTTGACATCTGTGGTGTTAAAAATAACTGGAGACGAATTACCTATAGAATAGGGTGTATACAAGGGATGCCTCCTCTGTCCCCTTTATCCTCTCTTGATGCCAACGTGTTAATAAACTAAGTCAATTAAATAAGAAAAGACACTCAGGCCACGTCCACACGAATCCCGATAAGCCCATGTACTGCATACTTCATATCTGCGTCAACACGAATTCGGTGTGGTGCATCCGGTTTGGACTATCCATCCACACGAATACGCCACTACGTATTCGAATCGTTTTCGCCCGTCCAAAAGAAAACGCATACCATCTTTTACGAAACTTGCATAATGCTAGTAGTATATATGATATATGACATCATCGTATTCGAAAACCTCCGTTTTGGTCCATCCACACGAAAATGAGAAGCCGGCGTTTTCAAAAATCTCCACTCTGAAGAGCGTTTTTGCGGACCGTTTTCAACAGATACGTATGAACGGGGCCTAAGCAAGGCATTTTAAGTCTTTTTTTCAAGTGTCTAATTATCGTCGTCAAAATAGCAAAATTGGTTTCAACTCTTGCAATAAGACTGGCGATAAGAGCGAGCAAAGTTGCAACAGAACATTTTTGTCCGCCAAAATGAAAGTTTTCATTTAAGGGCGCTTTCCAAAAGTCAGAACTGGCTGGAGGACCATGGCCAGACCAATCATTTTGACCATGAAATAGGCTTTTTCCAATAGTTTTTGCTAAAAAATCATCTCCTCCCTACATACCATGTAGGATTTGACAGATCTGGCTGAATGGTTTGAATCAATTTAATGACTTTCTGTCTCAACAAGGCAACCTCACATGCCACCAGAGTGGAAATCGCAAATACCACTCTACCGAAACCCTGAGTCTGCTTGTTACTGGTCACATTTTCAAAGCAACGGACAAGAAGGAGATAACGGCTATGGTCCTGATCGATCGAAGCAAGGCATTTAATAGCATATGTCACAGGACACTCCTTCTTAAGTTGCAAGGTATGGGTGCGTAAAGTAAAGCGTCGAAGTGGTTTGAGAGCTACCTTACCGACCGTATGCAGTCAACACGACTAGGAACATCTCGCTCTGAGGAGCTAATCGTTACACATGGCGTACCTCAGGGGTCCATTTTAGGGCCGCTCCTGTTCAGTCTCTACATGAATGACTTACTCTCCGGTGTCAAATTTTCAAGTGTCGCGTCATATGCCGGTGATACCAAGGTTTACCTTTCGATCTCATCCAAGTACATTGACTCCTGCCTGACTAACGTTACCGAAGATCTTCGTCTCATCGCCGTCTGGTGCTGTACTCTAATAAGCTACTCATCAATCCTAGTAAAACCAAACTTATTTTGTTTGGAGTAAGACACCTATTATAAGTAAAATTCTGGATGTCAGAGTTCCTTTCATGAGGAGCCGCGTAAAGTCCCTTTTCTAATTGTCTTGAGTGACGGTTGCTATACTCAATTTCCTGTTAGAATTTTATCTCCGACCTCGTGCATGTTAGCAGGGGTCAGATTAGCTGTCATCGGTAGTGATCTTCACGGAGGCGATGAAACAATTCTAAATTTCGCAACTGTCTGTTAATATGGTTAAAACAATACAAGGTGGGGTAAATACAAGTAAATAAAGTCGAGCGCGGTCTTTCCAACTATTCTCCGGATCGGATCAGCCCGATCAAGCCACCTTGTATGGAGTATATTGGGTTACTTTTTGCCGTTTCCTGGTCGAGAATTTCTCTGTTGATTCGCGATCAAAATCGCTTCCCTTGGAAGCGATTGGTATTTCAAGAACATTTAAACAGATCGGACAGGTTAGGAGAATTCAAGCTTCTCTTCTGAAAACCGGAGATGGCCAGCCTTCCTTCTTCACATTGGCTCAAATGCGAGGCCAATTCAGCCTTAGATCAGTAGGTTTACCTTGCGACACATTAATTCTGGTTTGTATAATGACTTGATTAATCGTAAGACTCCTTGAAAGTAAGCACAGTGTTCGGTTTTTTTCCTTTAATTTATTTATTTCTGCTTCGAACATATCCGCGCCAAAACCTCCTAAATGCCCGCCAAATTTAATGTGGCGCTCCCGATCGTACAGCTTGTGTTTAGGAAGAAACAGGCCAGCACAACTTCCACTGGAGACAATTTTGTGTACAAACAGTACCCTACTAAGGAAGTCGAAAAGCTCTATTAATTTCGTGCGACATTTTCTTGATAAACAGAGGAATGTGTTGAAAATTATAGACGTCCGTGTTTTATAGTACACATACACACGTAGTGGCCAAATTGCTATATCTCTGATCTTTTTTCAACTGTGTTGCTTGTTGCCGATGTTTAAATGCTTCATCATGATACAATGCGATTTATAGTTGTCACTTCATGCTCAGATCTTTGTTTAAATTAATGAGAAAACAGTTAAAACACTCTTTGCACAACAATAAGGCCAGTAATTATCGCGTAATATTGCGTTGTTGCATGCGTTCTCAACACAGCCGGACGGAGCTCTGCCTATGAAAATAATCGTTTTCCTAGTATCGAATAGGCGGATATGACTCCCACTGGTAGAAAATTGTGCTACAAAGTCATTAATAAGGGATATTCCAAGTATAAACCTCATAAAAGCTTTTTATTTTGATGAAAAATGAAATGAAAGGCGTTAAAAATATCAGACGCTCGTGTTACCCATACCCCTACCGACCTTCCTAAGGTACTTCACAGAGAGGGGGCTGAGTGTTAAATTTGCTCGTTATTTGTAAGGCCCTAAATCTATGTAGCTTTCTTTTTCTTTTAATAATTTTTACGGAGGAATCGAAATGAGTTTTGGTTGATTGGTTGTGTCCATCGCGGTTCACCCCTATTTGTTTTTTTTAATAAAATACGACTGCGCAAACGGTCTCTATTATTTTTCACGAGCAGAGAGCTTTGGTATAATTCACCGAAAACAAATTCATGAGCATGGTTCAGGGTATTCTGTACGTGCTTTTATGTTGGGTGTGTCGCCTGATTAAAAGCGAGCGATCGGGTGAGTCGCCTTCGCTTAGTGCAAGAAGACTTTGTAAAACGTGTATATTAAATGAATCTTTCTGTAAAAAAAACGAGGCCTTAGGAAAGTTTATAAGGTAAAATAGTCATGGAAAACGGTTTGCCAAATATATTTTTCTTCTGTTTGGGACTTGCTAAGATTGTATTGAGTCAACTAGACGCTTAGAATTCGTAATTGAACTTGTTTTTTGGGTGATTCAAAACAAAGCTAAACAACGACCAAAGTTCCGTCTGCACGTGCTCTTTCGGGTGAGTCGCCTGAAAAAGCAAGCGATCGGGTGTGTCGCCTTCGCTTAGTGCAAGGGAACTTGGTTGTTTATGGCTCGTGAAAAATAATAGAGACCCTTCGTGCAATGGTATTTTATTAAAAAACAAATAGGGGGAACCGCGATGGACGCAACCAATCAACCAAAATTCATTTCGATTCCCACGTAAAATTTTTTTAAAAGAAAAAGAAAGCAACTTAGATTTAGAAACATAAATTTCAGGGGAGCAGAATTAAAAGTGGGACTATTCCCTTTTTTGAGAAAAGGCCGGTGAAGTCTCATATTTAAATTCTGCTCTCCAGAGAAAGCTACTGTAAAAACTATTTGAATTTATAGTTAATGTCAATTCTATTAAATTTAAGAGCGAATGCACAGAAAAATCGAGCAAAATCGGCAAATCGTGGCCACAGCTCAAAACCTAACTTACCCTCATTTTCAGTCAGTAATAAGATTTTAATGAGTTTATAACACTGCTGAGGTTTAAATTTCAAAGTGCGGCCGAGTTTTGGAATTATTTGAGATTTTCGATTTCAACGGTCTGCGGGCCTAAAATTAGCCGCCAAACACGGCAATATAGCCTAGCGACAGAAAAGAATCGAACTGACTTTCATAAACGAGCGAATATATTGGCAATCTTCCACTTAAATCTCAAAAAACAGATATCTAACAATTTCTGAACGGCACATTTTTTA
>BOPM01000676.1:57712-105896 GCA_022179025.1 Porites australiensis | reverse complement strand
TGTGGCCACGGTTTGCTCGATTTTTCTTTGCGTTCGCTCTTGAATCGCTGCACTTCGTTCATCTTCGGTAAATAAATGCATATTGATTCTGAGGTATCCCCTGTTTGTTGCAAAACTCCTCTACACCGCCACAAGTTTTCCAACTGATGCACTGTTTTGGAGCGATTTTCATTCTATCAGGTTCTATTTTTTAGTTGTGTTCGTCTCATCAGCTTTTTAGTAGTGTGTGGTAAAATGAGCGGCTGAAAGATATGTCGGATAAAGCTTCACAGGAGGCCACGAAAGGAGATTCGCATTTCAGCTCAAGTATGGTTTCAAGCTGTCAACGGTCTATGCTTGGCTTAATTTAAACAATGGCCTTCTGGTCAGATGGGGGACAAATTTTCCCCCATATTTCTACTCTGTGTCAGATAAGCAAAGTTAGGCACCTATTTTCCAAATCCTTACTCTTCACCATTTTGAATTGTTTGGTTTTTAGTAAGCTCTTTTATTGTTCTACTGTATGGTCTGGCACTTTTGAGCAGAACATTCATAAACTGCAACTTGGGCAAAATTTTGCTGCTCGAGTTTTAACTAATACTAGGAAGTTCGACCATATCTCACCAGTCCTGCGGGAACTGGGTTCGTCCTCTATTAAACACCTGCTGTTAGTACGCGATGTCACACAGTTGTACAAAAGAGTGAATGGACTTGCGCCCTCCTACTTAAATAGCTACATCAATAAAGGAACAGGAGTCCATAGTTATAATACCAGATTCAGGGAAAATCTAGACGTTCCTTTGTGAAGGACAGCAACTCCACAACGTTCCTTTCACTATCGATCTATCAACACTTGGAACTCGCTAAGGGCAAGCACAAGAAATAGTAAAACGCTCACTAGCTTTAAGCGTGGTGCAAAATTGGAGCTATGTCACACCGACAACCAGATGACTGGTTGCATGACTACAACAGTTTTTATATGTCATAATTAGAGTACTTTTAAGTCAATAATGAGAATATGCATATGTATATAGTATATACGATATATTATCGTAGCTGTTTTGAAACCACTTACTTTTTATACGAATCGGCCTTCTGCCCACACGAAACCAGTGAATCCCCAGACGGAAACCGCATATTTTTGAAACCGCTCTCCACAGTGTGATTTTTTTTTTATTTGACGAGTTTGGTGAATTCGTGTGGACGACTGAAACCGAATATTTTGAAGCCAACTACGTCATTAACTCGGGTCCAGTCTAAGGACACTTTTCATTTGTCAGAAATGACCGGCCAGACCAGAATTTTAGTTTCAATAGTACAGTACACTATCTTTATTAAATCTCCACTATGTGGCTCTTCCGATTTAATTTACAAAATGGAAAAAAAGAAAGAAGAAGGAGAAAAAAGACTAATTTACAAATCTAATTATTCATGAAAAATGGGAAAAACAGGAATAAACCGGGTTTATGTGACGGGGCCTCAGGCCACAGTTTTGATTTACATTTGCTAATTACCACTTCACAGAGGACAGACGGCAAATTCTATAGTTTCTCGAACTTTCTAAAAGTCGAAACTGTTGATCAGTAAGATGCCTAGCTACCTTCGTCTGGAACTAAAAGATTCCACAATCTAGATGACATAAGTCTTCTTTTGGAATGGCTAATTGTTGTTGTGAAAATAGAAAAATTGATTTCAACACATGCAATATTAGTCTGGCGATAAGAGCCAGAAAAGTTGCAAACAGAATATGGTTGTCCGCCATTATAAACTTGAAAGTTTTCACCAAAACTGGAACCCGGAGGAGATGACGTAGTTGACTTCAAGTATCGGTTTCAGTAGTCCACACGAATTCAGAGGCACCCAACGTCAATTTTCGGAAAATATCTGTTCGGAAGACCATTTGAGATCTAGAATTTTCGGAACATTTTTTGTAAAATTTCTTGCTTGCCTGCCTCTCCTAGGATTTCGAACATCTAAAAAATGGTATAATTTCCCATTTTTAACGGATTTTTACCCTAAAAAGATCACCTAGAATCTTCGTGAGCCTTTTTTCTGGCTGAAATTTTCGAAAAGGTAAGTCTGATCCCTATAATTTTCGGATCACTAGACTTTCAGCTAGGAAATTCGAACAGATGAAAAATTTTAAGGAGATAGAAATATGCATATATCTAACGTTTAAATACTAAAATACGTTTAACAATGCTATGTTTAAGTTGTTTTGAACTATATTCTCGTTGGGTGCCCCTGATTTGTCTCACGTTCGTGGTCAATCAACGCTTGACAACCGTGAGACAGTATTTTGTGAATTGATTTTACTACGTAATAGCTTTTTTGTCAAGCAGAATTAATATTATATTTCTCTGAAAGAGGCGTTTCTAAGCGACGCTAGAACGCGGACGTGCCTTTTTTTTACCTATATCTACCGTTTAAATACTAAAATACGTTTAACAGTGCTATGTTTAATTGGTTTCAAACAATTAATTCTCGTTGGGTGCCCCTGACGAATTCACCAAACGCGTCGGATAAAAAAAATCCACCCTAAAGAGCAATTTAAGAACATGTGTTTTCTGCGTGCGGATTCACTGGGTTCGTGTGGACGAAAGGCCTTTTCGTACAAAAACGTATGCGGTTTCAAAATTATCCGGATTCGTGTGAGGCCCCGTGCAAACAAATCCGGATAATAACAAAATGAAGATGCTAAACACATAAAAACATCCCTTTTTAGTTTTGATCCAGACTAAATTAATTTCAGAAAAAAAAACACCCTTCCAAATTCAATCCAGCCCATCACTAGAAAAGGAGGAACGTACTTAGTGACAAGTTGAAGGGGCTGCAAAAAGCATATACAAAATTATAGAGTGATTTGGTGTGGATCTCCTTCGAAAACACTCAATGCAATTAGTATCATTTGCCCAGCATAATCCACGCTGCATTGCAAATACATAAAATGATAGTTTCTGCGGAAGAAATTAGAAAATTTCAATGTTAAACTAACGTTTTTGGAAGACAGATATCTCATTCCTTCAGCTACATGCCAAGAGAACTTCATCAGCTGTTGTGACGTCAGACTTGTTTGAGGCTTAACATCCGGGTCTTTAAAGTAAGTGTCGTTCAGCCCACGGCTCTTTCTCAGATAACCCAGGAGATCACCATACGGGACATATTCAATGATAACAAGTATCGGATCTGTCAAAATAGACCGTATAGTAATATAACAACATACAAAGTCAAGGTCATATGAGATTCAGTGTAACGAGATGTGGTGTGCAGGTCGTGGTGGTTTTAATGTCCCTCGAAGGCAGTTAACCTGTTTATGGGACTCTAGTTAATTTTTAAATTTTGGAGCAGGTGTCTTTTTGCTGCATTGTTTAAACATATCTCCTAGAGCTGTCCCGTGTATGGAGACGAGTTCTAGTTTAAGGGCTCACAAAAGTCTGAACGGTGTCACCTGACACCAGAAATGTGACCCACAAAACCATGCCATGGTGCGTGCCTATACCTGGAATGCGCGAATTTAACGCCACTTGTGTATGACGTAACACCTGTTTGGCTGGCGATGTCGGGGTACATTTCAAACGCTAAAAAGTGGCCTTAGAAGGATTTTGACCAGGTTTAAAGACTGGCTATATTAACTAAAACAGAGGGAAAAATTAATTAAAATTAAATTTCGTGCCACGTGGGTTTTTTGACGGGTCAATGACATTAAAGTGTAAATCTTTAGATGGCAAAAGCAATCAGCAAATATATCGTAGCCCTTTACCACAGGCACGTAAATTAAAACCATCACGTTACATGATTATGCAAATATTGTTACCACTCTCAGTAACACATCCCATCAGCTTTATAACGTGTGGATGAGGTTTAAGTTTCTTCATCACTTCAAGTTCTGACATCAAATCCTCTCTGTCAGTCTCGCGAGCGTTCTCTGCAAGTTGAAGAAATGATAAAAGGATAACTGTAAAGCGGAACTCCCATTTTAACCAGACAGGGCTGATCTAGTGTCATTAGCAAGAGGACGAGGGTTTTCTTTAGTCACTCCAGTACAAAAATGATCCCTGGCTTCTTTCATGTGAAACATGAAAAAAAAAATAGAACCAAACAAACCTCCAATGCAAGCTGTTCATTCAGCTCTTGCTAACTGTATATGCATTCACGGAAATGTGTAATTTTTATAGAGATCCTTAAAAAACAAAACGACCACTAAAACGGCATAAAATTTGTTACTCTGGGATTTTCTGCGCATTTGCTCATTACCTAGCATTCCTGGTGGTACAGGGACATTTCCTCCAGTTAGTGTTACTATTTTTTATAAACCATGACGCTTAACTGCCTAAATATTATTTTACTCAATTGAAGTTACCCTACCACGGGCTGGGTACTGTTCCCACGTCCACGCCCAGTTTAACAATTTCCCCCATTTACTAAGTAAGAAATATTTTGATAAACGCACCAGCTTTTATCGATCTTTTAAGCCCCAATAAAAATGTTGGTAGTAGATGTTATTCTCCTTTTTCGTTTAAAAGGTTACAAACCCTGGCGAGGATTGCTTATGTTTTCTTTATACCAATATCAGCAGATTAAAATGTTATCTAATTTTGTTTAACATAAGATTATAATATTTTCTGACTTTTTTCTCTTCCAACCTTCTTTTAACTTATATCTAGCTAATTATAATGTAAATGATATAAATTAATATTTTATCTGTGCCTGACCCGCTTCGATTAGTGTTCCTGCTACTTTGCGGGTCAGCACTATCTAACATAGTTAGGTGACAAGTAAATAGAGGTTGATGTTGTTGTTTGGTGCCCCGCGCCCAGGTATGCACCGTCTTTAACCGGATCTTCCACAAAGACACATGCCATGAAAAGTAAAACATTCTGTCTTACTGAGAAGTTACCTTTTAACATCTTAATGGCCACTCTTGTCGTTCCATCTCTCCCTCGCAGCTCTGAGGCTGTTCCTTGAGCAACTTGTCCAAATGCACCTTTTCCTATCACCTTGTCGATGGTGACGTTTTCTCTTTCAACTTCCCAGGATCGAGTTGCTGGATGCAATGGAGCATATTCATTAATCTCCAAATAAGGTGATGCCTCTGTTCCTGTTTCTGCTGATTCGCCACTGAACTCTGTAACTTCTCCCAACTCCATGTAATGTCTTGGACCAGGTATTTCACGCTCTCCATCGCTCCTGCTTTCATTTGGAAAACCTTGGTTCTGTTAATTGTAAGAATGTACAAAAGTACAAAAACGTTGATTCTACTTCTTTTGTTTGTTAGTTTCTTTTTTTCTTTCATATTGCTTGACACAATACCATGCAGATATCTTTTTTTCCAAAAATTTGTCATGAAACCACAGAGGATTATCTTTGAACTATTTAGAATAGTTTTGTCCTTTATTTTTTTTTCGATAAAATGAACTAATAGGTATGAATATGCTAAGTTATTTATCCCGACGCCGCATTGTGTCCCCCCAGTTTTAGTACTTACCAAGTGAGATCTGTGTAATTCTTTTTGGTTACCATATTGTCTAAATAAATAAAACATCTCATCAGCCGCAAGAAATGACGAACACTCTAAATTGTTTTCTAGATAAAAGTTTAAAAAAATAATAAAAGTCATACGGAAATTAGGTGGTGTTTGTAACTTACCTATCAGCTCGATGACCTAATTTCAAAAAAGAAAGAAAATGAGGTTTACAAATTTCTCATTCATTGCTAGTACGTGGAAGCCATTAGCAACCAACACCATTGGAAAGTTGAGTTTAATACCTAACCTAGGCAAATGTTTTGGAGGGGTGCTATGTACTGCAAGAAAATCATACACGTATACCACTTGGATAGGAAACGGTAAAAGTAGAAACGGCTTGAAGAAGTTCATGTTGAATTAGGAAGATTTGTGACACGTGCACTCACCTGAAACAACGAAGATCGAGTTACCCATTGGGTTTAATGCCTAAAATGCATTTGAAAACTGGTTCTGCGTTCCAAGTCGAATTAGAAATTAAGAGGATTTCTGTTACTTACGTCTCCGATGCTTTAATACCAAGTATATTAAAGCCGAAATAACGATCAACCCCAGGACTCCAATGACCGGTCCATATATTACATCTTTGTTAAGCATTCCAGTATCAGATGAAACTGTTGTTGAAAAAGGTGTGACAGTCTCTAAAAAAAATAACGCACATGTTGATTTATATTACCCCATTTATAACATCCAAATATGGAGTCAACTTAAAACACGGTAAATAAAGTTATACAGAGAAAATGTTCTGAAAACTCCGAAAAGAGTAAACGCTTGGAAAGTCGACTTAAGAAGAAATATAACGTATAAATTGTTTGAGATTTTGCAAGAAGGTTCTTAAAAGAAATAACCTAAACAGGTAAAGTAATTCTTTTTTTTAAAAAAAAAATAAGATATGTCTTTTCTTCCTTACGAAACCAAGGTATAGTGACGGTAAGCAAATGAAATACAAACTTTTAGTTTCTCATTTATTTTTAATTTAATTTTTTTGTTTCAGAGTGTAGAAGGATTGAGAAGATGGCGTTTGTTGGGAGCGTTAACCCTAACAAAAGGCGAATCAGGTGATTACGGGATGTGTGTGGGATTTATCCCCCAGTTAGAGTTATGCGATGGATGGGAAAATGGTAAAGTTAAACGAAGAATACATTTGTTGAATGAAAGAAAACCTTTGTAGGCAACAATCATTGGGAAATTCCAAAGGATCGTAAGTTGTCACGGCATCTGCCTTAGGAATGTTTCATTCTCAGGGGAATATTAGGAATGTTTAATAACAAACCTCTACCATAAGAAAGTTGTTACGTATAGTTACGTGCATGACTTTACAAACACTTACGTAACAATACGATTTCGGTGGTTTCACTGGCATGTCCATAGATATTAATTGCGTCACACTGGTATCTTCCAACATCCCTTTCTGTAGCATCCTTTATTTCCCATTTGCTATTGTTTAACTTGTCGTTACTTTCAACGTGCGTCCAAAACACAACTGGTGCTGGATTCCCAGAGACATTGCAAAATAAAGTAAGAGGTTCCCCTCTAACGACAACTTTTCTTTCTTCCAACGGTTCGATCAATGGAGGAACTAAAAATTGAAACCAAAAATAACTGTAAGGTAACATTTCAGGTTTCCCTTTCAATGAATTCTTAGCTTTTATCTATTTATCTATAACTAGCTTTCGTCTATACTGACCCTGCCTTCCCCATAATTTCCGTAGAATATACGGTAAAATCATTTCCATCGGACGGAAACTTAAAGGGAAAAAGACGGGGCCAGGTGTGGCGGCCACTTTGAACTGAGCTGTACGGCAAGACACCGGCTACACAGATACGTTCAAAAACAAAGTGCATTGTCAACTAAAAGTGGATTTTTTTTAGCTAAACAGTAAGATCTATGATTGGATATTACTAACGCTACATGTAAGTGTACATGCAAGTTAAGAAAATTTTTTTTCTTCCCTTAATGGTAACAAAAACTCTCTGTCTTACGTAAACTTTCAAGCCCACTTACGAAATGTATTACTATAAAACTTATTTTGACGTATTAGCGTAAAAAAAGTGCAAAGAGGACTCGCAATGTACAAGTACGGACAAATATCTAGTAAAACAGTTCCAACACCATTATTAGCAGTGAAAAGTTGCCGCGACTCTACCTCATCAGATCTCATCACACGGAACACTGCTTTCGTGTGACATGAGCCTAGACAGCCAAGCGAAATTAATGAAAACATAATTCAATACCCTTCCCATCCGATTTCATATAGACTACCGGCATATAATAATTCAAGACAGCGTCCAGCTAGGCAATTGTGCAAAAGTACTCACAGTGTACAACAATGGATACGTCTCTAGTAACAGCACTTCCAACACCGTTATTAGCAGTGCATCTGTAGGTTCCTTCATGATGTAGTCCAATATTGGTCAAAGGAAAGACGACAGCACTGTTATAGGACACTCTTGTCCAGCTGATGACTGGAGGTGGATTACCATCTGCTGAGCAGTTCAGAATCACACTGGAGCCTGCATTCAGTGTCTGGTTGTTAGAAATGTGTGTTAGGACTGGAGGGTCTACGGAAAAAAGACAATAGTAAAATATTAGTTACAGTCAAGGTTGGTTTGCATTAGACGGCGAGCAGTGCCTTTCAAGTTAGTCGAGTCGAGAACTAGCAAAAGCCAAGGACTACGAGTTGCAAAAGGAAATTCACACCTTCTCCTCGTCCTCCGTTTTAAACTTGGCAGGAAGTAAATGTATTATTAAAACCAGAGGTTGTAAGTACTCTTTATACCACCTGTTACTATGCCAGGTTTGGTGTACACGACCTCAGGCACAACTACATCACAAAAATTCCCAAAACTTGCATTTTCAAGTAGCCACCTATGGCAGTGAAGCGTGGACGCTGGAAAGAGCCGCTCTTACAAAAATGAACGCTCTCAATTCGAAGTTATGGGAAATAGCTAAGAATTTCTTGCACAGAAATACAAAGAAAACGTCGATAAGAGGGGCTATTAAGATCAATGGCTGAAAAATTTTGCAAGGACACCAAGAGCGGAACATTTTGCCCTCCTCAAATGACAAGACGGGCCAGAGGGAGACTGAATAAGAAAAAGCATAAATGAGGAAAGAAAGAAAGAGGAAGGCAGGAGGCAGAAAAAAAACCGACATGAATTGTTTGCACAATTTAAATGCAACTTCCATATAATTTCACATGGACAATCAAGCCACCTGCTCACCCCAAGTTTTTTGCATATCACATACGAATTATACTCTACCCTGTTCCATCATTCTGTAGCCTGTGGACTGCAGACGTATTTCGGGTTGTCGCTTTTCTCCCTCCGAAAATTTCGGAGGTTAGAGAAGCGACGACCGGAAGTACGTCTGCAATTCGCAGGCTAATCTTTCTGCAAACATGAAAATCACGGATAGATATCCCTAAATTCAGCGACGCAAAAGATACTGGAAGGGGATTTATTAAAACGAAGCAAGCTTAATGCAGGTTTCACTGTACATATTCTTATGATTATTATTCCCTTAACTTACAAAGCACATCGACGAATGTAGTCACTGACTTATTGCCACACCTATTGCTTGCTTCACATCTGTACTCTCCACTTTGATTTCTGTAAATATCGATCAACCTCAAAACATTTCCTGGTGTGCATTGACCACTGCCGTCTTCGATCCAAGCAACGGTAGGTGGAGGGATTCCAGACGCGCTACAGGTCAGACTCCGGCTTGAACCTTCAACCAAAGTCTCATTTTGTATTGATTGGATGGATGACGGTACTGGAATCAAACAAAAATTACATGGAGTCAACGAAATAAATGTTGAAAGAGTACCGTTATATTCTTTTTAGTGCCGTTTCCTTCTTAACTGGTTTTCTTTGCACGAGCTGCATGTGCCATATAACACCAGCTTCACGACATAACAACGCAGCATGGCTAAGTTTGGAAGGAACGAAGGAGACATAGATGAGAGGACAACAGACGTGCCCTCTTTACGATGATATATAGATTAGCCAGGCAGGGCTAAAAGCGAAGCTCCCGTTAATAAATTCATCATTTAAATCAAACAATAATTAATCAGTTAACAATTAGTTCATGCGGCAGTGTGCGTATGTCGAGATATTAGGGAACTTAAGAACCCCGACGAAGTTCACGACGACGACGTCTGTTGACTGGGAAAAGACTGGAACGAGAACGTCAGTTTCGGCGCGAAAAAGGAAAGTTAAGATGCAGTCGGTCGGTAGGTCGACGACGACGACACTGAATGTAAACACAGATCTACAACTGTGATGTTCATTCGCAACAAAGTTTTTCGCAATGGCGTCTTTCAAAACAATGCAAGATCTTATTCGTTCAAGCCGTATGTCTAATTTCATTGACGATGAAAAATTTTTTGTGTTGTCTGACCTTTTCGAGTGGAAATACACCTACTTTCCGTACGAAATTATTTAACTTTCAACTTGAATGAGATGACCGAGTCCGAGTGTGTTTCAGAGTTTAAATTTCGAAAAAGAGACATTCTGATGTGATAGCCGTTTTCCGTATAAAGTTTATTTCCTCTATATTAAAGATATATGATTTTCCTTACCTAAATACGTACAAATAAATCTATCACAATTCACTTACGAGTTCACTCGCTCGGCCTCCTCAGCTGTTGTCATTCTTCAAAGTAAAATCAATTCATTAGTCGAATTTTCAATCAACATCGCTTGTTAGAAGAAAAAAGGAACGATACCTGGATTTAGGAGGACAAGAAAATGCAAAGGCCTTCAAAAATCGCTTAAAACAGTGGATTTATACCTGCCGAAGCTTGTGGATTGCAGGTCGACATGATTCTACTTTGTTTGGCGTCGTCGACGACACCACGACGACGAAATTTACTGGTTGCGCTTGCGCAGTACAGTGTAACTCACTTCCGGTCGTCGTCGACCAAGCCGTCGTCGTGGTTCTTAAGTTCCCTATTGAGCACGCGGGAAGTTTGGAGAGCACGAAAGAGGCGTAAGAGTTGCACGAGGCGCAGCCGAGTGCAACTCTAGCCTCTTGAGTGCTCTCCAAACTTCCCAAGTGCTCAATATCTGGACATACGCACAGCTGCAGCATGAACTAATTGTTTTATAACATTATCAAAGCGATCAATGCAGCAGTTAACTTAAAATTTTATTATCGTAGAGCGCGCTCAAAGCAGTACGCACCAATGTTTACGTGACTATATTTTTTTTTCCTCACAGTTAATCTTATGTTTTTATCCTGAAACTGAGAGAAAGTGTACTCTAAAATGATTGTAAAATCCATATTTAGGTGCCGGAAAACTATTAATTTACCGAAAAAATGTTATTGAGAGAAAACAACTTTACAAAGAATGATCTCACGCCATAGCCCGCACTGCTCGCGGAGATGACAACAACAACAACAACTTTCACCTCTTTTCCTTATTATCGGTTAACAAATTCAAACGTTTCCTCTTAAATTTCCTTATGCAACACATGGTAAACGCTTCATCATGTACTGCTAAGTTATGGATGCACTCAGGAGACTCAAGATTGTTAAGCTCAAAACAACTCGAGGAATTACGAATAGTTTATTGACGTCATCAGCGTGCTCAATAGGAATATGAAGCACGCTCGCGCTATTAAATTTGATTAGGCGAATTTTCTAGCTATGTTATAATCAACTTTAGGGCACGTTCATGTGACTTTGAGGCAAATGCGAAGTGATTTTAGAGAAAAATAATTTGACAGTCCAGGAGTGAAAAAAATTTTACACCGACAGTAATAGTCTTACATGTACACCCAAAAATAGCAATCATGTTCGATCACAGTAGATTAGGCCTGGGAACAAATTCTTCCGAAAAAAAAATTACCCAGTCGCCCACCACCTTAATTTTATAAGGTTAATGCATAGCCTCTCAAACCACTCCGTTCTAGAGACTATGGATAATTGGACAGTCCCGAAATACAGTTTTATGAAACACACGATATAGTCCTCGGTGGCAGCCAATTCACACGTTGCATTCCTCTGTCTAAAAAATCAGACCGGATTTTTTGTGTTCAACAAGTTTACTTTACAAGTAAATCTTGGCGGCAAATCTGGTGGCGTGTAAACCAGCCTTTTAAATATACTTTTTCACCACATCTGAGTTAAACAAAACTATGAGGCGCTCTTTTTTTATCATACAGACCTCGGACAGAATTTGTTCTTTTTTGCCCTATTTAAAATTATAATTCTGCAGTTTTTCACAATTTTGCGAGATAAATTGCACTCATTAAATATCCAGGACGATCGAAAAGCGCGCTTCTTTTGCACAACAAATTGTAGTATTGACGACATTATAAAACGTTTTCATGAAGAGAATTCCATAATACCAAGACTTTTCAGTTAGAAAATCTGGTCCTATGTGATATACAGGGTAACAATTATGGGCTTTTTGTGAAAACGATAAAAAAATTCCCAAAATCACCATTTCGGCCAGCCGGACGGGTTTTCACTTCTGACAAGCACCAACTAATTTGCAGTTCGAGCTGTCAAGTGTATGAATGAACATTAATAGACTTACCATCTACGCCTCAACATGACAGGGAATTTGCTATGTTTAGGTTTTATTTCCCTTTAATAATAAAACTGTTTATGGTTTTGTTATGTGTAATCTTTAAGAGCGAGCGATATTTACACGCGGCATTTTGAGTACTCCCGTACGCGAGATGTTTATGTACGACTGAAAACAACCGGCGCAGCGATAAAAATTGCGAGAGGGACTATGAACAATCAACAAAATAAACATAATTCGGTGAAAAATGTACCGACACAATAATTTTCATTCACGAAGACAAGTATTGAGAGTAAAGTGTCTCTGAAAATCACGAGTCAGGTAAGCATAAGCTTATTTATGTTTTAGGCCGGCTTCCCCTTTCTTGCTATTTTTCAAGATTAACTCGAGGCAAGAAATCGCTCAGAGCTTTCTTTTTACAGCCAAAATCATAATTAAATATTCTTTTTTAAGCTCGGACGTCAGCATACAAAGGCGCCTCTGGCAGCCGCTCTCAGTCCATTTATGAGCTTACTGTACCCGTGCTGTACCCATTCATGAGCTTACTGCACCGCCGTCTACTTCCCCTACTCTTTTCGAACAGTGGTTTGGGTTCTTTTACGTCCCACAAGAACCAGATAGGTAAAAGTGCTATGAGACGGGACCTACGGTTTTTCGTCCTTATCCGAGAAGACTAGAAACAATAACCGTTCGCAGATGTCATTACAAAGGCAGCACTTTCTTCTCAGTTATTTAAAGACCCTGAGTCTTGGTCCGGCCGGGGTTCGAAACCGTGACCTCCCGCTCCGCAGACCGGCGCTCTTCCAAATGAGCTAACCAGGCTAATGGTATATCTACAATACACCGGAACGCCTTTCTTGTCGAAATAAAAAGCGATCTGGTATCATATGAAAGCCTGTTTACACTGCGCTAAAGAGTGGCACAGAAACGTATCCGATAGATCTGTGACTTTCAAGATCGGCGCGGCGCAGCCTCTTACGTTCGCGGCTGTAAACAAAACACCTAACCGATATAGTTTCCGTGCCTGTTCAAGGGGTATCTGTGTACAAAATATAGGAGAAAATTGTCTTTGTCGACTCAACTGATAAAACAAAATCTTACTACTAATTCTACTCTTTTCTGAAAGAATGGCGCAGTGGAATTCGGTAGGAATCGCCTGTTTCGCGAACAAATTGATGGAAGGTAAGCTTTTTTGAACTGGTAAAACTATTCGAAAACGATATATGCGGCCGTGATTTTCTTTCACTTTTCTTTTTCTGTTCAAAACGGTAAAAAATCATTCTTCAAGTAAAAAGGGAGGAGGGGGCCTCAGGCTTTCACATGTACAAGTGACAGTACCTCCAACATCAATCGAAACGTTTTCCCTGTTTGCTGCTCCTACAAGGTTGCTAGCAACGCATCTGTAGATGAGCATTCCACTACTTGATAATGATGTGGTCCACATTCCTGAATTGTTACTTCCCAACAGAACATCATTTTCAAAAAACTGATAAGACGAGACTGGTGGACTAGCATCAGCTGAGCAGCTCAGGGACACAGAATCGTTCTGGCAGGCTTCATCCCCAATGTTGGTCGCTACCAAACGTACATTCTCAGGTATGACTGAAAAAATAATTAATACATTTTCAGGTGTAACGACGTTTACTGTCAACACCCCATAATCATGCCATAAGCTTGGGGGATATGGGAAGAATAGCGTCAAGGTCACTCTAGTGTTAGATCAACGTATATTTGTCTAAAATGCATAGTACCAAGTAGTTTTCCGAGGTATTATCCCTTGTTTCCACCTTCCTTCTCTATAATCGTCTATATCGATCGCCCGGTTCGTCTAAAAATTATCCAGCGAGCAGTGGCCCTTCAATCTTCCTGCATAAGTCGGGAAGACTTATCTGGAAGGGTATGTTCTAATGTGTTCAGCAGTCGACACAATCATATAAAAAAGACCTCGCGCGATGCGGGCGATTGTAAGTCACTGTATACATGTAGTATCCATATAATCGTCCAAATCGTCTGAATGTTTTGAAGGAAATCTAACAGGCAAACACTAAAAACTGAAGGAGCAGGAATAGAACTGTACTACTTTACCCTGATCTTGCATCATTATGATGCTGAAGAAATTTTAACAACAGGAATTTTAGCCTGAGAAAAGAGCCGACATTTCGCGTCGCCACCACAGGCTTGCCCGCAAAATGAAGTCTGAGGAATGAGCGCAGAAATTCGATACTGATGACGTGTCACTACCCAGATCTAGGTAGTACTCCTAATTGGTTGATAATTTGCTTCATCCAATCAGAAGCACTACCCAGCTCTAGGCAGTGACGCATCATCAGTGTGGAAATTCTCCGCTTCTTGCTAACACGTCATTTCGCGGGGAAACCAGTGGCGGCGTGGAGAAAAGTCGGCTGTTTTCTCAAGCCAAAGGAATTCACGAGTTCTTAACGACATTTCACGCTCTTCTTAAAACACAGAAATTTTCACGTTTGTCAAAATACCATGGCATGAGTGACACCTTTGCAACTTACATGGTACGGTGATGTTCACTGTCTCGACTGCATTGCCACATTCGTTGCTGGCCTCACATCTGTATTCCCCAGCTGGACTCCTACTAATATTAGTGAGCTGTAGCAAACTTCCATTTGTGCGCTGTCCACTGCTAACCTTCACCCAGGAAACAAAGGGTAAAGGGACACCAGTTGCCACGCAGGGCAAAGTTAGGTTGTCAGTCTCGTTAACTGTTTTATCTAGTATTGACGCGATAGTCGGTGGCACTGCAATCAAATAACGGAAACGTAAGTGGAAAATTGAAGGCGTACGTAGGACTACTTTTAAGCAATTACCAAACCTTCAAAGATCTGACTAAATAGGTGCCTCAAATTGCAGAAAACGCAAGATAAATTGCGGAAAAGACAAATACGGAGAGGCAAAGCTCATGCAGAAGATTAAGACGGTTTCAGCTAAACTTGATGAATGGCAACCAGCTCTATTTCAGTTCCGTTTATCCAATGGATATAGGATCGTCACTATTAAAAACCTAGGGGCTGGATAGGTACAAAATGCCGTTTAAACATCATACAAGAAACACAGTCATGCAGGTACATACGAAAAAGGACTACCGCAAGAGGAAGCGAATACTCTCCAAAACTCCTTGTCATCAACACAAAAAAAATTATTACAAATTTGAACAACTACATAAGAGAGTTCACCCTGTGAGCACAGCCTGAGCCTCCTTTTCATTTCTTAATTATGGATGAGATTTTAAGGGGACTCTGCCTGGATAGTGTTAAACCTTTGAAGTCGTCGCATCCTGAACTTCTGTATTAGTCGATCTTGTTTGGTGGCTTTTTCGAGTGCAAGCATTCGTTTACTGATAAACCCATGGTCATAACTGAGCCTGCTCTACCAAGCTCACAGCTATTAGCCTATTAAGCAACATTCAGCGCATGTTAAACTAAGATCTTACTCGATCCAAGCAGGGTCTTTCTCGAGTGTGGCTTGTTTATAGTGGAAAGTGCACTTAGCTTATGCACTCAAATACTTAGAAACAAGTAATTCAAATACAACATAACAGGATTAAAAGCGCCAACTGGCAGAAGGCAACCAGTTGGCTATTTACAAGCGTGGCCGAGGATTTCAACTCGGGACGGCAAAGAACAAATTCAAAGTCGCCAGAGCGGGACTCGAACCCAGAACGTCCGGATTGCGAGTCCGACTCGCTGACCACTCGACCAAAGCTAGTAAAATAAAAAAAAAAGCTGTGCTGGCAGGGTTAAAAGAGGTGGAGATGAAAAAACGAAATCCATGATTACCATTAACGGTGATGGAAACACTCGGGCTTTCTGAACTTCCCACAGAGTTGTTTGTCACACATTTGTACATCAACAGTCCGCTGTTTGACAGTGTTTTAACCCACATTCTTGTGTTGCTTTCCCCAACATCACTGCCATTTTGAAACAACTGATATGAAGTCACTTTTGGATTGGCATCTCCGACTGAACAAGTAAGTTTCAAGATGTCATTCTGGCATGCTTTGTTTGCACTGGCGTTTGTTGTTAGCTGAACGTTCTCTGGCTTGTCTATAAGAAAAAAAATGTCTATATTTGCATGACAAAGTTCAATCAACACATGATGTGGTGTTATGGAGAGCTAATGTAAATAACAAGCTTCTGGAGTTTTCCAGTCACGCGATGTTTGTACTAGAACTTTCTATTGTCACGTAGTAGAACTGTCTAGAACATTCTGCCGGATGATGTAACTCACGATGTAATGTTACAAAAATAGTAGTCTTGTAAGCTCTTAGAACTATCTAGAACATGAAATGACTGTATATAAGGGCTTAGTGAGCTTTGAGTTAGTTGTTGTTGTTACGGCTGAAATTGATAGGAGAAGCTATGCTGGGAGAGCTATAGCAGTTTGCTGAAGAGTACTTTGAAGTCATTCCAAGTGGCTCCAGGACGTTTGGTGATAGCAGTGGCTACTGTGAGTTTGTGTCAGTGGTGACTGAAGGTTAATAATAGGCTCTAAGTAGTTTGTAGTAAGGTTGTCGCTCCCGAGTTGTAGTTATCACTTGAAGTATAGTTAATTAAATTAGTTGATTTTAAGGAGAGTTTTTTGTATGTTTCTGTCGGTTGAATTATACCGTAACAGTGGCATGATAGCTAGGAAAAAACCAAAACATTGGCCAAAAGACGTCATTCACTTGTACATATGGGATCTTCTCCCAAAGCAGTATAACATACATATATGTAAGATAAAAACGGAAACAATATTCAGTCAGACAACCACTAAAGACACTATAACTTTAATGCTACTCTTAAGCCGTTGGTCCGCTTAATTGTATTGCCATCGCAGTCCATGTATTACAGTGAACATCAGATAAAACGTTGTCCTAATTTTAAAAGAAAATCCCCAAATAAAACAGCTCATAAAAACTTGCGAGTCTTAAGTCAGAGAGAAAGTCCGAAAAGGTCTACAAATAATCCATAAGACAGTGAAAACAAATTCAACCCTGGATTACTGCTCAATGGGCTTTGGAGAACAGGGCAATCAAACTTCGTCAAAGTCACGTTCATTTCAATGCAAAATTTATGAAAGTGCTCAACTCCCTTCAACATCGTCTCGTGTAAAGTGCTTGCTTTTTAGAAGGGCAAAAGAGCTAAACAGACGGTATCAATGTGATGTCAATCTAAAAAAACTCGTACTCAGGCTCTCTCTCTTCTTCCCCCGAAACGCGACGCTGTATATTCAGACAGACTGAAAGGTTAGCAGGGTGCTTAAACAACGACGATAGCGATGGCAAAGTTAAAGGGAACGGAAACGGAAACGGTAAAAGAGCAATATAGGATTAGATGAGCAAAACACCAGCTTTGCAGGTGCAGCACACCTTCTTTTCTTTCTTGGTTTTTTTTATTTTTTTATGTTTTTATCTTTTTTTCATTTCCTGACCTCGTTGTACGACTACGACATGAAAATTCTTAATTTAGCGTTTTATAGAGGACGCGACCAAAACAAAACGATTTTTTTCTGAAGTTAGATATAGTCCACAGACGTCAAATCAAGCAATTTGACAAATTGAACACAGCGGAATTATAGCGATGATGTTTGAAAGAGGACCAGTGTACTTTTTAAGTGACGCTTTTGCCATCGTCGCCGACGTGGTTGCCAAAGCCCCCTTAACGATATGACAGAATTTGGTGAGTTCCGTTCATTACTTACACTGCACATCAATGTTTTGTGCCTCTGATGCAATACCACACTCATTGCTGGCTTCACATCTGTAGTCTCTAGCTTCACTCCTGCTTACATTCGTGAGTTGTAACACACTAACATCAAAGCGTTCACCAGTGCTGATCCTCACCCATGAAACGACTGGTGAAGGACTACCAGATGCATTACAAGACAGATTCAAGTTACCACCTTGAGTTATCGTCTTGTTTTGCAAAGGCTGAATGGTTGATGGCACTGGGGTGAAAAATGAAAATGAAAGTCAAAAAAAAAAGAAAGAAAGAAAGACCAACCGCTGTTTCTACTGATTGACGTTATAGTTTGGGACATTAAGATTAAACTGCAAGCACAGATACTTAAGCTGTATGTGCCACAGAAGACTGAGTGAACAACTTTTTTTTAAGGGACATTTGGATTGAAAATGTAAATGAAATTCTGTAGCTGTTTGTCCAGCAAAAGCGAGTTGTTCAAAGCTGGGTTTAGTGCAAAATTTGAATTCAGACATGAAAGCTTAGCAGAATAATTATATACTGTGAACATAGAGATCAGATCGTGCATAACTAGAATCAGTGAAATCATTTTTAAGTATTAACATGAGTACCAACGTATTTTTACGGTCTCACTTACCATTTACAGTAATGTTAACATTTGTGCTGCTTGCTGATCCAATGGAATTGTTAGCTACACATTTGTAGTCAAACATGCCTACTTCTGACAGTGTTTTAACCCACATTCCTGTGGCACTTATCTCCATGGGAACGTTGTCTTTAAACAACTGGAATGACATTGCGGATGGAACAGCATCGGCTGAGCAGGTGAAGCTTACTACATTATTGTGACAAGCTCTATTTGCAGTGGCATTTGTTGTCAATACGACATTTTCTGGTGGATCTAGAATGGAGTAAAAACACACATCAAAGAAGTATCATTCAAAGGACAATAATTATTGCTCCTTTAGTTCGATTTAGTTTATCATGTAGTCATTGAAGTGCCTTAACCCATACACAAAATGCTCATGTAGGCTTATCATGGAGGGAGATATCACGACAAACTATCTTGTATTTTGTTAACATGTAGTACCAGAACAGTGCATTAAACGTAACATCCAGTTTACAGGTATAGCCTTAGGTAAAGCATACAATAACTTTCATCCTCTGGCTATGCAGTATTTCTATGACTTACAACTCACCACGTTTACCAACTGTTAATTTAAATACGAAATTAATGTTGTTTCTGCTATAATAATTATCATGGTATCCATAATTTATTGCCTTCCACTTTACTATTGTAAATGTTGGGATTATCCTACAGTGTCATAGCATCATTATTGTTGTTATAATTATTTTTCAGAGTACAAAAAGGTTCTGCTTGATCCATCACTAGATATGAACCAATGCAATGTCTTGTGCCTAATCTACTCACACTGCACAGTTACGTTAACAGCCTCTACTGCACTCCCACAATCATTGCTAGCTTCACATCTGTATTCTCCAGCTTCATTTCTGTTAATGTTGGTAAACTCCAGTACACTGCTGTTTGTGCGCTGACCACTGGCAACATTGATCCAAAACACAGTTGGTCGAGGGGTCCCAGATGCATTACAAATGAGACTTGTATTGCGACTTTCAATAACAAACGAATCTTCGATTGACTGAATGGATGCAGGCACTGCAATTTAAGGGACATTTAGATGTAACGGTTTTAATTACTCTCTCCCTCTTTTTTTTTAAAAAAAACAATAAGACAGTGTAAGGACATAGTGCATGCATAGTAACCATCATACATGTACAAAAGCTTTGTCCATTATTTTTCAGATCTCTGATAAAGTTAAATGACAAGGCTGTGAAAAGAAACTCAGGAGCAGGGGAATATGCAACTACAACATAACATTAAATTTTGATAACCCTGAAAGGCTGAGACCTCAATACCATAACCCCCCCTCCCACCCACCCATTTACAAGCCCCTCCAAATATAGGCCCCACAAACTGGTAAAGAATGCTCAAAAATCAACAGTGCATTTTAAAAAACAAAAATTGGTTTATTAGGAAAGCCAGTTTATGAAGGTTTAATTTGATACAGGGTTTTAGATGCATGTATCTCCAGTTTAACCGGAACACGCCACTCTACTTGCCCGTGAGATACCTGAGCCCAGTTGTTCGAAGGCCAATTAGCGCTTAACCCGGGGTTAAATTTAACCCAAGTTTCTTTCTCTTGCGTTCAAAAGCATTTTCTCATATAATTTACTCTATTTTTTTTCCAATTATCAACTTGTAGACAAAAGGAATTAAAACTGAAATGCTTTTTAAGCTTTCACAACTGAATTCAAATCTCGCACTAACCCTGGGTTATTTTAACCCAGCTTTGAACAACTCGGCCCTGGAAGAAAGTGATACACTATAAAAAGTCAAGAAGAAAACTAACAAAAACAGGCAAACAAGAGAAATAACAGAACACATCCTATCTTTTTTATCTCATGATTGGCCTTAATTACCATTAACAGTGAGGGAAACATCCTGGCTGCTTGTTGTTCCTGCAGTATTGTTTGCCACACATTTGTATGTTAAATTACCACTGTTCATCACCATTTTGCTGAACTGTCCTGAGCTGCTACTACCAAACAGAACATCATTCTCAAAAAACTGATATAATGCCACTGGTGGGTTTGCATTAGCAGCTGAGCAGTTGAAGAACACAACATCATTCAGACATGCTTTATTAGCAGTGACATTCGTTGTTAACTGCACATCCTCTGGTTTGACTGAAAAGAGAAACAGAGAGAAAAGAACACCCTTGAAACATTGTGTGAAAAAAGTATAATGTTAATAAATAATACATAATAAGGTGCAGGCGCGGTGTTGTCTGTGAAAACTGATCATAGCTGATGTGGAAAACATTCTTTGGAGATCTGTTGAAAACAAATTGACCAAAAATGATGTAAGCTTCTACATTGTATATTAAATGAACTTTAGTCTGAATTAGTTTGAACTTTCAAACTTTAGTTTGAATGACCAGCTACAAAAAATCTTAAACAATGGGAAAATTTTTTCTCTATTTTAGTCAATCAGATCGAGACAACAAAAGTTTTAAATATTAGTTTTATACTTAGAATACAAACCATGAACTCTCAAAGCCTCAATTCTCTTGATCAAAACTCAGACCAAAACTGGCTTTCTTTCCAAGGTCAAATACTGCCAATTTACAGCTAGTAACTCCCCCCAAAATTGCAAAATTTTGTTCTCCATGAGGATATTTGAAAAATTGCAATTCCTTTATACTACAACATTCTGGCGATTTTCTTTTCTTACTGGAGTTTGAATGGAAATATGATGGGTAAACCACAGTACAAGCAGCTACTGAAAATAAAATACCACTTAAGTACCACACGTACTTTTAATAGGCAGGTAGAAAAGTCGGACCGGATCAACTCGGACCGCCAGTCCGGGCCGGATCAACTCGGATCGACTCGGAATAACTCGGATCGAATAAAAAAATAAAAATGAAATAAAATTGGATTCGGATAAACTCGGATCATAAAAAGAAAAATAAAATCAGTCGGCGTCACTTACCTTTCACCCGCCATTTTGTTTTTTTCTCACGAACTCGTAGTTGCGTAAATAAATTTTATTTTTATTAATTTTAATGACACACTAGTAAGCAGCACACATACACTTCCAGTGAACATTTTCAACTTGGAAGGAGGAGAAACCATGCTCGCCCGGGACAACGAAAAATTTCGTACCCAAGGCGAGAATTGAACTCATGACCCTCCGAATACCATATCGGACGTTCCAACCACTGAACCGGAGGGTCGCAAGTTCGATTCGCGACCAGGGCTTGGAAATTTCCTTTGTCCCGGGCGAGCATGGTTTCTCCTCCTTTCAAGTTGAAAATGTTCACTGGAAATGTATGTGTGCTGCTCACTAGTGTATCACGAAAAATAAGTTTCAGAAGTTCTGCAGAAAAAAACAAACAGGAACGAACAAACCAGCACTCTTCGGTAACTATCTAAATGCGATCAATAGACCAGGCTTTTGATGCTTTTCTCATAAATAATTCAGTACTCTGAAAAATAAGCAAATATGTACATTCTAGGCGACTGAAACTATCATTTTCTTTGGAATGAATAAATGGTCGAGATTTTACCTTCCTCGAGGACATCCCATCCTCGGAGACCCAGGGGCAGATAAAGGGGGCGACGGAAAGTCTAAACGGGCGAAAAAACATATATTGAACGAAGAAAAGTAAAGAACGGCGAGAAGAGTCCCTGGGGACAATGTCTCACCAGACCAGTTCTTTACTTTTCTTCGTGCCACATTTTTCCGCCCGTTTAGACTTTCCCTCGCCCCCACTATCTGCCCCTGGGTCTCCGAAGATAAGGACATCCATATCTGTGTACTTGAACCAGAACGCGCGCGTCGTGTAACGCAACCACGAGTTCTTAACATGATTTGAGAGGAACTGGCACTAGTAAAACAAAATGGCGGCTGAAAGCCACGGAGAAAAAAAGGATTATCTGGCCTTTTTACCCTCCAAATGGATTAAATTTTCAGTTTTGCTAATTTAATTTATTTATTTCTTGTTGATCCGAGTCCAATTTTGTTTTATTTTTGTTTTTTTAATTCGATCCGAGTTGGTCCGAGTCGATCCGAGTTGATCCGACCCGGACTGGCGGTCCGAGTTGATCCGGACCGACTTTTGTACCTGCCTACTTTTAATTACTATTCATAGTAGTCACTTACAGTTAGCAATCACAAATGTCCTTTTGGAGTCATTTCCACAAAAGTTGCTTGCTTCACACTTGTATTCTCCAGCACCACTTCTACTCACGTTAAGAAGTGAACGGATGCTCCCTTCTGTACGGTCACCCGTTCTAAGTTCTGTCCAGGATACAGATGGCATAGGTGTACCACTAACATGACAAGTCAAAGAACTGTTTTCACCCTCTATTACTGTGATGTTAATCAGAGCCTGTATCACGGATGCCTCTACATCAAAAGAGAGATAGAGATGATTACATTTGAGGTTCGTGTTTTTTTTTATGTCACGGTGACAAAACATTAAATACAGTTAAATGCATTTTACCAACAAATGACAAGGAGCAATAGTCTTGTTATAGTGGTACCAAATCAATTGGTAGCATTTTTGATGGCCCGTCTTTGAAAAGATTTTCTAGCAAAATGTATAAAACTCTTGTGGGGTTTGTATATTGGTGGATTAATAGTTAATTATCTAGATACAGTACAAATGCACATTATTTTTTCATTTTTTACCATTTACAGTGACAGTTGTTGTTGCATTTGCTGTTCCCACAGTATTATTAGCCTCACATCTGTAAACAAGCACTCCTGCAGCTGAAGCTGTCCTAGTTACTAGTGAACTGCTACTGGTATTTAGAAGGGTATCATTTTCAAACAAGAGGTAAGTAAGTACAGGAGGGTTGCCATCAGCAGAGCAGCTTATATTAAAGACATCACCCTGACAGATGCTTGAGTCACTCAAAGTTAACTGGACATTCTCTGGTTTGACTGAAATAAATAAAACAAGGCATCCTTGTTAGAAAATAATTTTTTTCCTGAGGATGAATAATAATTCTTATCATTCGATGCAAATGTTTCAATCTTCCTTTTCATCCGCAGAGAGCCCACCACGTGGCCTGCAAAATTCTGCACACTGGTCTGCTCATGCCCAATTTCGTCCAACTTTGTTTGGCTGCAAATAATATTCTACTCATGCGTAAATGAAACCATGTTTTTCTCCTTCTTGCAGTCGCTCTTATGTGAAAATGGCAGATCCCTTCGCTTTTCGAAGATATTCTCTAATAAAACAAACTCAATTTCGGCTTCAGCAATAATTGATCTGCTCACCACTGACAAATCAAAATTGGCTCGACCTCATGCAATTGTTAATTATTATCTCATTGTTAATCCTGACTAGACATAAACTTCTTTATAGTTCTTTGCAAACAATTTGTACAAACAAATAAATTAAAGCAATTGGACAAAATACTAATCATCACAGGGGCATGTGCTAGCAGTGCCCAGGGGCCCCTGGTGCCCAACTTTTACCCTTGGGCTACTAAATAGATAACTTTAGTTTTTCATTTTTCAGGAAACCTATACTTTACAGGTTCTGAGCACTCAGGGCCCTCTTTCCTTATAGCACGGCCTTGTTACAGTGTATTGGTCAATTTTAATTGTTCATTTATCTTTGTCTGAGTGCAGCGAAGCGTAATGAAACAAATGATAAATGGTTTCTTGAATTCCCAAGCACAGGTGCATTTGTCGGCAGTGAGTTTTAAGTGCCGGCATGAGATTATGAGAAGAAAGTGTGATATGTAAAGTAGCAAGTATATATTCGCTGAACAGTAAACAAGTTTCATTGTGGATTTTTATAAGCGGACAGTTAAATTCTTAGCTCGTTCTTCCTATCTCGTCCACACGGCGCGGGGCCGTCGTGGTCGCCCTGCTTCAGTTCGTTCTCGTGTTTCGAGAGTCAACGCGGACATTGAAGACCCTGTTGTCCGGCCGTCCAGAACAAGAGAACATCGAAGTTCAGGCCGCCGTAGTTCTCGTTCACATGTTGCAGCTTCAAGCGGTTCTGGCCGTAGTTCTTCGCCTTCGCGAAGGAGTGTCCGCGAGCGTTCGCACCGTAGAAGTCGTTCCGCTTCTCGCAGCCCTGAGCCCCCAACTTGGGCGAAGGAAATCTTAAAGGCTCTGGAGGCGAAAACGGAGGAGGTCATGGTTGTCAAGGAACAGCTCTACTCACTAAAACGCAAGTCTGCAGAAGAGGAGCCCGAGTTCGAATATAAGAGTAACAAGAAACAGTTCAAGTTCAACACTGACGTCAAGGATAAGTTCAACCAGATTTTAGAGAGGGCTGAGGCGGATGACGCGATCACTAAGATTGCCAACGAAGGTATGTCACTCCTTGATAACAGAAATAAGCTTATTTCTATTGCTGACCGGGATGGCTGGGACGTGGTAGAATATTTTGAGGCGGACCCACTCACTAAAAATGACGAAGAAGAAAAGAAACTTCGTGTCGCGCGCAAGGAAGCAGAGAGGTCTCGGGAGAAGCGAAATCGAAAAAATAGCCTGAGAAGCAAAATGGGAACTCGCTTTAAGTCTCAGTGTACATCTTCCAATAGCAGCCCCAGCGTAAATTTTGGCCCGTCACATAGAATCGTGGATTTTCGCCCGAATGTCGGTCAGCTTTTGGTTAATCCTGTACCGGAGAAAAAAGCTTCTGTTTATCGCTGCTTTGGTTGCGGCAAAACAGGCCATTTCATCAAGGATTGTAAAGTTCCCTCTTCCGCTAAATGACTAGCTGACTCTGATTTTGACGAATTTTCGGAGCCCGGCGAGGCTGAACTTGACATGGGCGTTTCCTAAGTATTTTGGATTAGAGGCCGCTTGCACAAGTTTTTGCATGTTTGGCGTTCTATTTGGGCCTCTTCTTTTGTTCCTAGTGTTATTGAAAGCGGTTATAAGTTACCATTTGTTTCAATTCCAGTGAAGTATTTCTTTAGTAATCATAAAAGCGCTGTTGATAATAGAGCTTTTGTTTGTGAGGCTATCGAGCAATTGTTATTGGCGGGTAGCGCGGTGGAAGTCAAGCGTGACCAAGTTCATGTTTGCAGACTCTTAGGTGTAGTTCCTAAAAAGAATGGCAAACTTCGATTGATTCTTGACCTTCGCTTTCTTAACAAGCACCTAGCCAAGCGTAAGTTTAAGTTCGAAGACCTCCGAGTCGTGGCGGAAATTCTTCAGCCAGATGATTGGTTTTTTACTTTCGATCTTCGTAATGGCTACCATCATGTTGACATTTTTCAAGAGCATTGGAAGTATTTGGCTTTTTCGTTTACTTTCGATGGAAAGCCGCGCTATTTTTTTGTTTTCTTCGCTTCCTTTTGGTTTAAGTACGTCTCCTTACGTTTTCACCAAATTGTTAAGACCAGTTGTTGCACACTGGCGGTAGCAAGGCATTAGGATTTCTGTCTATTTGGACGACGGTATCGGCGCCGATTCAAGTAAGGATTCGTGTTCTCAGGACGCGCAACTAGTGCGAAGCGATCCTTGGCCTGCTAGTGAATGAGGAAAAGAGCAATTTTGAACCGTGCCAAAAAGGGGAGCACTTAGGCTTTATTTTGGACCTTACCAAAGGAGAATTTAGTATCCTACCGGGCAAGATTGATCACCTGTTTAATCTGATTTCACTGCTTCTTGACGATGTTTCACCCACGCCTAGGGATGTGTCTCGTATTACGGGTACCCTTATTTCCATGGAGCTCGCATTAGGTCCAGTTGTGCGTTTGCCAACCCGAGCCTTGTACGCAGTCCTTAAGAGCCACTCTCCCCAACCACCGCGTGAGGGGTGGCACAAGGTCGGAAAAATGGACCCCTTGATATTTCGTCCAGAGATAACCTATGGTATGCTAAGAATCGTGATATAAGTCTTAAGTTCTAGAGTTTTTACATTTTGAGAAAATTACGAAAAACCGTCAACAACCCGTGACGCCGAAAAATCACAGAAATGAGGTCAAATTTCATGATCAGATAATCGAACTCGCGTGAAGGCGCATAGCAAATTATGGTTTTCCTTAGTTTATAATTTTATTTAGGAGGTATTGCTGAGCTGCTTTGATGATATTTTAGACTTACAATTGTAATTCCGAATTCCTGGAGAGCAAGCGAAGAGGACCGAAATTTCTAGACTTTGAAAATCAAATTTTCCATACCGTTTTCAAACATCTCAAAACATACTCGGTATTATGTAGAATTCTTTCAAAATTCAATTCTAGCAAGTAGAAGAGCTGTTTTTGAACGTGATATAATTTTTTTCTTGGCAAAAGTTATTTCCGAGGCGAGCGGCCCCATGCAAGTTGACCCAATTTGACCTTTCGAAGAGATTTTGTTTAACCAGGAAATGCAAACAATTCGACTAGCCTTAGCTCGCTTTCTGAGCAAACCATTGAAAAACCCTGCTATTTCCCATTAAATTACCCAGTAAACCTGAGATAATACTTCGATGACAGCTTACCTTCCAAATGGGTGTTTGAAGGCAAATAATTTTGATGTTCTTCACTAATTTTCCTGTGTCTTGCTGCCGTGCTCAGCCACCGGCCTTTTCATACGGCTACGGCATTTTCTAAGTGTCACCTTTCTCTGGCTTGTGCAATATTTTTGCAGGACCTGGATGCATGTCTTGCATATAAGCATCCTCTGGGTATCTATTGAGTTTTGTATTGAATATTTCTAATGAAAAGAAGCAAGAAGTGAAGGAACGAATTGAACTGAAAAATAGACCCAGATCGATGTCACGCAATATTTACATCTAGGTGATCACGTGCCGCAAATACATCCGCGTGGATATTTTTGTCTTGCTCTTGCTCATTTCTTCATTTTCTTCCTTACTAGCATACAATGTTTTCGTTTTGGTTTTTTGTAACTTTTTTATTGGTAATCACAAGCCTATTTCAAAAGAGAGTTCTTTGTAGCATTACTTTGAATCGGTGTTTATACACGCATCACATTTACTTTTCCCATTTTCTAGTGACTGTGCAACAAACTAGGAATCCTATCGAGTTTTAGCTCCAAAAGTCAAATGCCTGGGCAGTTCCATTGCTAATGATTTCCTAAAGCTAGATAAAAGGAAATAGTAATGTATGTCTGAAAAAGGGCTAATTATTGGCCGCAAAGCGAGTTTTTGTAATTTGTATTAATTGCATTTACCAATTTGCCCATGGCAGGTGAACACGCAAATAGGTCCCCTTCGTGGCGCATCTAACTGTTTAGGAATTATGTTCAACAAGATACCTTTTGACGCAGAAGTAGACGCACGCTTTTATATGATTCTCGAGATTATCTCTTTGAAAACTGAAAATGATTTGCTTTCGGGTTCGCACAAGACATGTTTCTCAGTCGTACGAGAAAAGAGCACGTAACACTGTTTTGAGAGTTTCCATGGAGAGAGATCTAAGTTTAAAACAGATAATTACCAAACGCAAGTAGATCTGTGGCAAACGGTTTGTTTACCTCTAAAAAAGTTCTAACTATAGAATTCTCGCGGCGTTCGAGCTGTGATCTTTTAAAATCGAACTTTTCGATCGCTCGCCCGATAAGCGAAGCTAGCACGTGCGAGGCTCCTAACTTTTTGTTAAATTCGGCAAATCTTATTACGCGGATTAAAATCTTTACAACTTTACAAAGATACTAACGAGTATGTGCAGGAAAATGAGTTTAGGTCTTTTGAAGTGTATTGTGTAACCTTGAGCGCTCACTTGGTCCAAAAGAAAAAAAAAAAACATTTTGAAATCAAACATTATTTACAATTCGGCATCCCGAGTAATTAGCACGCATGTGTTTACTTCTGCCGAAATTGAGTCATTTGCTCTGCGTCATCGGTTGAAAAATTGGAAGATGGAGAGAAATTGCTCGTTTCAGCGGCTAGTTGGTGGCGAATGCGGTCAAGACCCTCGAAGCACTAAAGTCCAAGATTTAGTTCCCTTGCTAACTTGTAACAAAGACATATCACGCCACAAAAGCTCTCTAGGGCTGATGACCGGCAGCGGCGTAGACACTGAAGTGGAACTGATTCTAGCAAGGTCTTCAATTTTCAGTTTCCCTTCCAATATTTCTGACATGGATATTTGTCCCGCTCATCGTTCTTCGCTGGGCATTGGGTGGCGAAGGGGTTTGGCGCGTTGCCGTATACCAGCCCAGCTGTCGAAGCACGTCCGCAAATCCCGTTCTACGGATCGTGGAATCAATAAAGACATCTCCAGATTAATCTTGCGTATTACTGGGATATTTCTTCCAGTCGGCTCTGGTAAGTATCCATTCGAATAAAATCTATAGACTGCAGTGCTACATTACATTTCACAAAAGCCAAGTCACATTCGAAAGAGCAATGCTCAACACTAAAATTGAATCATTATTCAATATTTATTATTGTTTTATCTTTTTTTAAGGAATATGTAGTGAATGTAGGATAACTCTTGGAGAACAGGTCAGAGCCGATTGCCAAGACCCACAACTTATTGCCCTTTCAGAGAGTATTCATGAGCTTTCTTTGGTAAGTTCTAGCTGTTTTGGGAGTTTCGCGCATACCACTGATTTTATATGTAACTATACACAGGATCAAAGTCTGAATTTCATTAAGTTACCATAAAACTCTGATTCTCCATCGCCCTTTTTTAATCAGACCCCCTAATTATACTTAGCGAAGCTGTTGTTATGGTTGTTTCTAAAGATTTTCAATCATTTATGCCGCGCCTTGTTTTCTATATACCGTAAATCCTCTATTAAGCCCCCGGGGGGCTTATTTTTTCACGCACTTTTGAGGGGGGACTTATTTAATTTAGCGAAACGCATCACCTGTAGCAAAAATACCGTGGTATGAGACAGGGTAGACTTACGCGTTGTACAATTAAAGTCACTGTCAAAAGTATTTAATTCACTTGTGGGAGCCTAAAAGTAACAAAAACAAAATTCTTATTCTTCAAAAATGTGCTTTCGGCCTCATGTTCTTTGGTAATTTTTATGAATAAACCATAACTGATCAGTCCACGTTAATCGTTAATTTTTTTGTGAAGAATAAGGATTGGGGGAGGGGGAGAGGGTGCTTAATAGAGAGGGGGGGCTTATTAACTTTCCTCCTCTGAAAAGGGGGAGCTTATTAGAGAGGGAGGGGGAGCTTAATAGAGGATTTACGGTATCAACATGGAAAAGCCTCATGAACCGTGCGCAATATAACAGTTGACGTTGCTGTTCTAGGCTGAGGAGACGACTCGTACTCGTCCTGAACACAGTACCCCAGCTACTCCAGGAGGAAGCTTCTATTTACCACCTAGCGACGACTCGTCCTCCTCTGAGGAGATCTCCTTTGACAGCACACCAGCTACAACAAAGCGCGAACCACAGTCCAAGACCACTGACCCACTCAATGATTATTTGCGCACTCGAGGAATCAGTCCCATTCGTTCTCGGCTACAGCGGCCTTGGGAAGAAGCAAGTAAAAGAACACGACGCTACTACGTGCGGAAGGCTGGTCAAGGTCTATCTACACTTTTACAAGACATAGCTCCAAGTGATAGTGGTTCTCTCTTCAAGGCAGTCTATTCCTCTGGTGTCCTACAAAGAACCTTACAATGTAACGGAGAAGAAGCCACAAGCAGTTCAGTCGACGAAACCATGATGAGCGCACTCGCCGAGTGCTACCGCGCAGCCGACAGCTGGGAGACGCGTCGGCAAGTCCTGTCCATTATGGCTGATAAGTTGACACTGAATCAGCTGCGACACTGGATACCCGATTTATCTCAGTATCGTTTCACTGAGGCCAGACGCCACTGCTTAGTATATGGAAGGGGGGCACCGGTGCTAACAGTTCCGACGCCAAGGATGAGAGTATCCACCGCTCAAATCGACCACTTCATAGCGTTCATCACTAGTCCCCATATTATCCAAGATTTGCCTTTTGGCGAAAGAACAATCATGTTATCGACGAAGGAGACTATCAAGGTTCCAAACGTCATACGGATGATTATCCCAGAGCGAATAGTCATCCAGTATATGACTTACTGCCAAGAGTCTGGGTTCACGCCACTAAGCCGCGCTACTCTTCTGCGGATTTTGAGCACGTGCGCTGCGTCTGTTCGGACATCGGTTCAAGGTCTCGATTATGTTAGTTCTGCAGGTGCGGAAGCATTTGATGATCTGTGTGATGTTGTTGAAACCCTTGGAGATGTAGGACAAGGCATGGGGTGGGCGAAACAGCAGGAAAATAATCTTCGCGCAAGCAAGCGGTACCTTAAAAGCGACTTTAAGGTGGGTGTGACCCCCGCTAGGCAGATCCCTCCACCTCGCTATGTCACTCGCCCCAGATCTTTGTCTTGTGCGTCCAATATGGCGTCTGCGATCACACACTCCGGGTTTTTCGCTTTCAAAAAACACCCTCTACCACTTGCTAGCAGTTAATCGAAATACCATTAAATAGCATCACTTCCATTGTGTTATTTTGTTCAGTTGGCGCTATTTACCGCTACATATTTGTCAGTTTCATGGTTCTACTGTCCGGCACTCAAAGGCTGATTACTACAAAGGACTAACTCGATAAGCGTGCCAGTCGGTCCATACGGAACATATGATAACAACATGTTAGAACGGATTTCACTTGACTGTTGTAGAACAAACCGCAACTAACCGCAGCCAACCAGGAGAGGAACCCATTAAACAACAAATCAACCAGGAGGCGAAGTATGTCTGACTTGCGTTTAGTAGTGACATGATTAAACGTGCGTTTGGGTTTAGTTCGCCATTTGATTGGCTCACTGACAACAGACCAAGCCCCTCAATCAATAGGAAAATGAAGTGAACGCAAGTCTGACAGTCATGTGAAATCTTCTCTATCTTTCTACTTAGTTCTCTTCAAAGCAGCGCTTCTTAATTATAACTTTTTTTCAAACGTTTATTGCAGGTCCACGTTTCCCAGAGTTCTACAGTAGCTGATCACTGCAGGTCATACGCTTTAAGCGACCCGAAGGAGCCTTCGTTCCAGGCCACATGTGATCACGATCACAGTGACGTGTGTGAGCGCTGCGCTACATTGGCGTCAACTCTAAATGATATCGAGGAAGGTTTGGTTGCGCAAAGTCAAAACATGACATCCAACACGAAGGAAGAACTTGTTTTCCGAGTCAAGAATGCAAAGACCGCTATATTGGCGTGGAAGTCTCATCTCCTCCGTTCCGTCAATCAGGATGGCGCCAGAGTACAACTTTTGGAAGAGATTGATGAGTCGTCTGTTTTAATTGTTCAAGATTGGGCAATGAAATATCTTCCTCGGAAGTATAGAGAAAGTCAGACCGACTGGTTCGGTAAACGCGGGATCCCATGGCATTTGACAGTTGCCACAAGACGAGAAGGAGGGCAGTTGCAGATGCTAACGTTCGCACACATTTTCAAGTCCTGTACTCAAGACAGCTGCGCAGTCCTTGCCGTTATGGCCGATGTTATTCGGCAACTCAAGATCGCCATGCCCAGGCTCAAGACCGTCTGTTATCGGCAGGATAATGCCGGCTGCTACCACTGTGGAACCACTCTCATCTGTGCAGCAGCCCTTGGCCATGAAGAAGGTGTCAAGATCAGGCGTCTAGATTTTTCTGATCCACAAGGGGGCAAGGCGGCATGTGATCGGAAGGCTGCGACTATTAAGTCCCATATGAGGATTTATCTTAACGCTGGAAATGATATCGAGACGCCTGAGCAGATGAGGGACGCGATACTCTCTTCTGGTGGAGTTCCTGGTGTTAACGTAGCATTGTGTGAGACTGTCCAAGTCCCGAAGGTGCTATCTTCAAAGATAGATGGTATTAGTCAGCTCAGTAATGTCGAGTACAAGGAAGAGGGGCTACTAGTTTGGAGGGCGTATGGTATCGGCGATGGTAAACTCATCCCTACAGACAAATTGCATTGCCCATCCCCATCTGACCTACCGACCCTTACCGGAGTTACTCGCTCTTACTCAGGCGCATTTACATCTGTCAAGGAGAGGCGCATAAAAGCATCAGTTCGAGATCCAGATCCACCAATGAATATCGAAGAGGAAGACAGTAACGCGGCGATCTTCAGTTGTCCTGAGGAAGGTTGTGTCAAAACATTTGTGAGATATTCATCAATGCAGCGGCATTTAGACTGTGGAAAACACCAACGTGCTCTTGAGCGATCTACTCTACTGGATAAAGCTGCTGTTGGATATGCTCAAAGGCTTGAGGGGCAATGCGAAGCTGTTCCCGAGCTGGAGGCAGTTGCAGAACCGCCATCTTCTCACGACATGCTACCAAAGGGTTGGGCGCTCAAGTCAAGTGCTTCCCGTAGATCTAGATTTACGTACAAGCAAAAGAACTACCTGACTGAGAAATTTCAACAAGGTGAGCGGTCAGGACGAAAAAGTGATCCGGCATCAGTTGCGCGCTCTATGATGTCTGCCGTGGACTCACAAGGGAAACGGATGTTCAGTAGTGAAGAGTTTCTGACTGCATCTCAGGTCGCTGGATTCTTCTCCAGACTTGCGGCAAAGAAGTCTCTCTTTAACGATGATGATCTTGAAGAGGAGATTGAATGTGCCACCCAGGAGGCAACCATCGAAGAATTGACGAATAAGGTTTCTCGGGAACTTTTTCCAGGACACCCCATCATGTGGGATAAATATAACCTATGCGAAATGACCTCAGGAGGGAAACTCAACACGACCAAGTTATCGGTTGCAAAACTCAGAGAAATTTGCGCCGGGCTTGACATTGCTGTTGATGTATCCAGCAAACGCAAACAACCCTATGCAGACAAAATTGAGGAGTACTGTCAAACATGTCGCTGCAAAGCGGATAAGTAAAGCCCAAAGTTAGCACAAGGGTGGGGTAGGGGACTAGGGCGAGTTAGTAGGGTGTGGTTACCAACTCTTAGCTATTTTCCACTACCCACTGAGCTGAGCAATAGCTGAGTGCGCAAAGGACAAAAACGGGAAATTGTCCCTTTTTAACTTGAAGGGAAAAACGTATTTTGAGCGAAAGCAATTGAGTGAATTACTGTATTAAATACTTGGAACAAAGGACATGAAAAACTCTTGTGTACGTTTATATCATGATGGAAAATCTTAATTAAATTGTTGCAGTGGCCATGTAATGAACCGTTAAATGCATTGCGTGTAACACCAACAAGAAAAAGAAATTGTTTGAAAACTTCTTTCCCCCTCCCCCATCAGAAAAAAAAAAATAATCACCTGGTCCGGAAGTGACGAAGGAAGGATTGCGTTACACTCACTAGACCGAGATTTACGTCTTGCGCTTAGCAATTTTTTTATTATACAAGAAACTAAATGAATATCAAGAGGTTGCTCACTGAGAGGTTGATATTGCAACATATGGATTGGTTTTCCGGAAAAGTGTTGCACAAGCTTGGACTGGAACCGGCGTACAAGCTCGATGTCAAGATATGACAATTATAAAGCGCGGCAACAAGACACGAATGGAAAAATTAATAGAGAACGTCAAACTTATTTGCCTTCAAACCCCCATTTGGAAGGTAAGCTGTCATCAAAGTATTATCTCAGGTTTACTGGGTAGTTTTACTGGGAAATGGCAGGGTTTTTCAATGGTTTGCTCAGAAAGCGAGCTAATGCTAGTCGAATCGTTTACATTTCCTGGTTAAACAAAATCTCTTCGAAAGGTCAAATTGGGTCAACTTGCACGGGGCCGCTCGCCTCAGAAATAACTTTTGCCAAGAAAAAAATTATATCACGTTCAAAAACAGCTCTTCTACTTGCTAGAATTGAATTTTGAAAGAATTCTACATAATACCGAGTATGTTTTGAGATGTTTGAAAACGGTATGGAAAATGTGATTTTCAAAGTCTAGAAATTTCGGTTCTCTTCGCTTTCTCTCCAGGAATTCGGAATTACAATTGTAAGTCTAAAATATCATCAAAGCAGCTCAGCAATACCTCCTAAATAAAATTGTAAACTACGGAAAGCCATAATTTGCTATGCGCCTTCACGCGAGTTTGATTATCTGATCATGAAATTTGTCCTCATTTCTGTGATTTTTCGGCGTCACGGATTGTCGACGTTTTTTCGTGATTTTCTCAAAAATGTAAAAACTCTAGAACCTAAGACTTATATCACGATTCTTAGCATACCATAGGTTATCTCTGGACGAAATATCAAGGGGTCCATTTTTCCAACCTTGTGCCACATTTTTTCAATCTCACTCGGTTCCTATAGAGAGTCGCTCTTAATAACGTTCATAGCCTTAGCTGCAAGGTGGCTTTAACGCGTGAAGCTGTAGAGGAACTTAATTTTTGGAGAGATAATTTCTTTTGTTTGTGCGGCAAACCAATCTGGAGGCCCTCCCCGAAGATAGAGCTTTTGTCTTATTCTGATGCCGGCAATGTGGGTTGGGCGGGATTTATTGTTCAATCTGGTACGCACATCGCTAGAGGGAACTGGTTGGGTTCCGAGGCCCTATGCAGCTCTTCTTTCCGTGAGATTCGTGCAATTAGATTTGTTCTTCAGTCGTTTTCAGGTCTTTTGGCGGGTAAGGAGTGCAAGCATAGATCTGACAATCAGAGCGTCTGCAGTGTTTTGTCCGTCGGAAGTAGTAAGCCTCATTTGTAAAAAGAAGCGGTTGCCATTTACAATTTGTGCCATGAAGCAGGTATTCGCTTTTCTGCGGAGTGGATACCTCGCCACTTTAATTTCAAAGCTGACTATTGGTCGAAAGTTGTCGACGCCGATGATTGGATGCTCAATCCTGTCCATTTTCGCCAGTTGGATATTCTGTGGGGACCCCACACCGTAGATCGTTTTGCGAGTCATAATTCTTTCCAGTTGCCCAGGTTTTGTTCTCGATGGTGGTTTCCTGGGACCGAAACTGTTGATGCTTTTACCGTTAGCTGGGGAGGGGAAAACAATTGGTTGGTCCCCCCAGTGTTCCTTATTCCCAGGGTTATCAATCACATGAAACTGGGTAAAGAACAGGGCACTCTCATTATCCCCTTTTGGCAATCTGTTCATTGGTGGCTGTTCGTGTCTCGAAGTCCCGGGGTTTTCCACTCTTTTGTTCTTGACTGGCGGGAGATTCCGTTACATGAGTCTACTTTTCTCCCTGGTTCCGCAGCCGCGGATTTTTCGGGCATGGTATTCCCTCGGGTAAGATATTTGCTTTGAGAATTGTATTTCCTTAGTTTTGCTGTAGAACGTTTTTTCGGGTATTAGATGAGTACCTTGAACGAGTTGTTCAGCTTAATTATTTGTTTTTGTTTTGTCTGAGCCTTTTTGGCCTAGGTGTGGGCCTTTGCTCTGTGCAAGTCAGTGGACTTGGAACTGTACTAGTGCGCACGAGTTGTGCAGCTGAAGCAAGCCGAGAGGGCAGTGCCGACACAGTAGTGTGTTCATTTTAGAGCCAAGTGGACTCCTCTATCCTTTGTGTGGATTTGCTTACCAGCTGACGCCGAGTGGGCCAAGCCTCCATGTGTTGGAGTGTGAACTGCTACTGTGTTAACTTGCCATGTGGGCAGTTTTCGTTACAGATGATGTGTATCTTGCGCGTTTAGTGTTGTGTAGCAATTGGATGTTGTTCCGGTCTTTAAAGTGCCATGTTTTGGACATTGTTGATTTTCACTTTAGGCTTCTCGCCTTACCAACGGAGCAACGCGGAGATTCAGAGGCTTGTAGAACTGTTAAAGACTGTCATACTTAACGACTGTGCCGCTTCAACCGTGTGTTCGTATGCAGGGGCAGCCAATCGATGGATTGACTCGTGCAAGTCTTACTCGTTTCCTCCTTTACAGTCTAACCCAACCGCAGTTGTTCTCTACTAAACAAGTCTTTCAGACCGTGGCTTATCTCGCTCATCAGTCCTTGGAGCAGCTTATGGCATTGCATGGCAACATAAGAAACTGGGATATCCTAATCCTGTCGACGATCCGCTCGTTTCTCAGACCTTGGCTGGTTTTAAACGCCTCCTGGCTGGCCCATCTAAGAAAAAGCAGCCTATTGAATCTCATCACGTCAGGGCGCTGATTCGTTCCTATGGTCATCCTCGTGCTGCTCTACCGAACTAACAAATGGTGTCGCTGGTTGCGCTTGGTTTTTGTGCCTCCCTACGTTGGTCAGAGCTGCGTGACTTACGTGCCTGTGACTTGAAGTTTTGCGCCACCCACATGTCGGTTTTCCTAGACAGACGTAAGAACGATCAATTCCGTCAGGGATCTGTGGTTAAAGTTGCTCGTTTGCCTTCTAGCTCTTGTCTTGTTAGAGTTTTTCCTTGAGCGCGGAGAGCATCAACCATCTCAGTCATTATTTTGCCTCTGCCAGAAATTGGGTACCTGGTACAAGCTACGACAAGTTCCTCTGTCATATTCTCGGGCACGGTAACAGTTTCGCCAAATGATTTCCGAACTTGGTTTAGACTCAAACGAATTTGGTTTACATAGCCTTCGTTCAGGTGGTCCTTCCCAAGAAGCACGCAGCGGAGTTTCTGGGAGAGTATGGCGTAGACATGGTGGTTGGCGCAGTATCCAAGCCGCAGATGGTTATGTCGATGAATCTTTGGAAAATACCGTTGTGGTATCTAGAAATTTGGCTCTTTAATTTTCAGTATGTGATTTGCTTGATAAACATTGCGCGAGTTGTGTTGTATGCAGCAGTATGGAGAGATTTACATTTGCCCAATTAATTCTGATGGTTTAACGTTGCTTGATGACACAGTATCCTTGCCGCAGGTGGATATGCTTAACAATTTTTGCACAGTATCCTTATGGTATCCAAGCGATTAGCTATTTATTATTCAGTAAATATATTTGCTTGATGAACATTGCCTTATCTTGTATCCTTATATTCTTTTGCCACCGATTGTGAATTGTCTGCTTATCCCGCACCGCATTTCTGGTTGTCAGTTTTTTGGGTGCGGGGAATTCAAGAATTGTTCATTTATCTTTGCCTAAATGCAGCGAACGTAATGAAACAAAAGATAAATGGTTTCTTGAATTCCCAAGCACAGGTGCATTTGTAGGCAGTGTGTTTTAAGTGCCGGCATGAGATTATGAGAAGAAAGTGTGATATGTAAAGTAGCAAGTATATATTCGCTGAACAGTAAACAAGTTTCATTGTGGATTTTTACAAGCGGACAGTTAAATTTTGTTTTTTTTTATATTTTGATTGCAATCCTGTAATCCATTTCCTCGTAACGATTTTAATTTTTTTTTTCTGATGATTGACAGTTATTATAAGTGGTTTTGTTTATTCAATTTACTTTGGCCGGATCAAACGTATACAAGTTTGTTTGATTTTTTTTTTTTTTGGTGTCTAAAATGAGTAAACAGTTGTTTTTGTTTTGTGATTAGTTGGTTAGTTCAATAAATGGGCTAAGAATTGTCTGCTTATCCCGCACCGCATTTCTGGTTGTCAGTTTTTTTGGGGGGGTGCGGGGAATTCAAGAATTATCTTTCCAGACTATGAAATTATTCAGTATCACGTTTAACCTGTCAAATAAAGTCTCACTCCTTTAGCACTTGCAGGCTGTACTACAAAACACTGGTTGCTTTAACCCTTCTCCCCATTGTGGAATTGTAAGAATGTACCAATAATGTGCACATTTTACTTGAGGTAAACCTATATTGTAGAGATCTATTAAAGTGGAACCCCGTTAATACAGTCACCAATGGGCCAACAAAATTGGCTGTATTTATGGGTGACCGTATTAACAAGGGTTTTTTCCAAGAAAGAAATTTATGGCTGTTTTGGCAGGCAGCCAAAAAAAGTGGCCGTAATAACAAAGTGACTGTACAAGGCTGCTGCCTAAGAAATTTTTGGGGGAGCCCTTTGGGCTCCTGAAATAAAAAGTTAGGAGCCCGAGCCATATTTCTAGGAGCCCACTGATCGACAAACTTCAAATTTATTCGGGCATAAATAATGGCATAGTTAAGGTCCAGCTAAAATAAATTAGGGCCAATTTCCTTTTTTTCTGTTGGTAAATTTCTTTTCCTCAGCCTCACTTAGAGGTTTTTTAACCTAATTGTATTTCGAGAACAGCTTTAAAAGACCTCTGGAACCTACATGTAGTTTTGATGACCTTATGGACAGAGCCAGTATCTCCATTGCTGTAAGTACGCAAATCGAGTTTCGAGACGCATGAATCAATTTTCGAGTCTCGCATTTTGCCTTTCATGTTTCGAGAAATTAGCATTTTATACAATTCATCACTCAAAAAGGATTTCAAGAAAACTATTTATTTCTCATGCTCATTTGCACGTACAGCAGCAACATTCACCTGTACAATTTAAGCGAAGTTAAGTTCGAGTTTTTAGGCAATAAAAAAGGACCAACGAAAGGTTTTTTACCTTGAATTTTGGAAAATTGAATCTGTATTTTTGTATGCAGTCTATAGAACTATAAAAAATGTTTTTATTTTTGGTGCATAACATGTGAAGGTATGTATTTTTACATTTGTCACTTGCGACGGTTTGAAGAGATTGAGATACGATCTGAAATAGTCGCCGTGAGTCTTTTTCAAAAATTGTAATATTTTTGCGACCCTTTCAAAAATTTCCACGAGACGTAAACGTACAACAAAAAGTAGAAAGACATAGCTAACGCTGAATAAATGATGCACACAAGAAATCTCTGACTGTACTGTCCGTAGCAATATAGGAAATGCTAAACTTTGATTGTTGCTGATCTGTGTAGATGCAAGTAAAATTTGCATATGTCATGTGTAGTTTGAAACCTCTTGCTTTTTGCGCGCATCACAACTTTAAAAACATACAAAAGCGACCTATAAACAGTTCTAGAGGCAAAATGCGGGGAAAAATCATAATTCTGATACCGAAAGTTTTTCTAAGACCATTAAATTCATTCGAGATCATTTTCAGACAAAAAAAACATCAACTGCACTGCAGTGGAAGCCCCCGGGGCAGAAGTTCAAGACAAGTGCTTGTTTATTCACTTTTATCAGTCGAATTTTTTGCCTATGGTCGACGTCAACGCGTTTTATGTTTTCGTTTCAAAACCACAGAATGAGCAGAAAATTTGTTGTTTGTTCATTGGAAGTTGGCATAGAGGCAGTTGCCATAAGAATCATAAGTTTTAGGCACCCATGCGGGCTCCTTTTTTATAATTTTAGTTGCCTCTGACGACCGGGCGTCCATTAGGCATCAGCCTTGCCGTATTACCAAGATGGCGGAGGCCATAAGGCAGGGTAATTCACTGTATCAAACAAGCATGGAATAAATCATGGAATGGGGTTCAACCTTTAGTTTTTTCCAAAGCTAAAAAGGAGTGTTAAGTTTACAGTTAAATCTCTCTAAGATGGACACCTAGATTAGGACTGGCACTATATGTCTGTCTTAGAGAGACTGTCATTTTATCGGGAGTTATCTAAGAGTAAAGAAAGGCAGGGAACAACTCTACACTGTAGGCAACTGTTTTAGTGAGGTGTCAATTTGACTTTACTTTATAAACCATACCCTGCTCCAGTTCAGCAGTAAGACAACCTCACATCAATAGACAAAAATAGTAGAATTTGTATTTTGTTTGTTCAGAAAAAAATCAACATCTCACTAATACTGGGAAATGCACTGTACTCACAGTTAACAGTCACACGGATTGTCTGATTAATGGCACTGCCAATTCCATTGTCAGCTTTACAGCGATATGTTCCAGCATTCTTTCTATTGTTGTTGATCACATATGAATTCCCAGTAAACAGGACATCACTGTCACTACCATCAAACACTCTTGTCCAGTTGACAGTTGGTGTTGGGTTACCATCTACAGAACAGCTTAAGGTGATCGTAGCAGGGTCATTTTCTACCACAACTCGGTCAGGACTAAAACTGTTGAAACTTGGAGGAACTGTACGGGACAGAAAACGTAATTCAATGAGATTAAAAATTATCAATGATTATCAAGTCGGCAATGTGATGAGGTGACTAAATTTATAACAATCACTAAAAATGTAAGAGGAAAGGGTGAGGCTAGAGTGATTCCAGTTTTATTGGCATTAAGAACCAATGAAATGTCATACTGGGATGGTAGCACACCAAGAGGTACGTGCATACATACTGTCCCTACTGCACATGCATACATTAGGTACAATAGTGATATTGTGTGACTAGGCACATGTAAATGTAGAACAAAGGTTAATCATGCACTCAAGCCAAAAGCATGTAGCCAATCAGGCTCAGCCTTGTCATTCCATTACACATAGCATTAGAAGTGACATGTCAACATCCCGTTGGGACCAGATGCCAGTCCATGGCAGCGTAACCATTTCTATACCTGGTTATGAGACAAGACAAGACAAGACATTTATTATCGTAACATTATAAGTACAATTGTTTGGCCCGCAGTTAGCAAGAAAACGCTAGTCGAGGCGTGCCAAATTAATTCTATTACAAATCAGATATTATATTATAAGAAGTAAAAAGCAAAGAAAACGAAAAGAAGAAATATGTGTAATGAATTCAAAAGAAAGAAAGACAAATCTGTTTAATGCAACCTGTGAAAGAGGCTAAGGTTTAGGATTCCGCGATTTTATTTCTTGTGCTATCATGGTTGCATCACGGTAATCATCTTTGTCTTTTAGTATTTCGAATAGCACACTGATTAATTTTCGTTTCAACACTTTTTTTGACATATCTCTCATTCTACCTGGTATCTCATTCCCTACTTTAGCGTCAAAGGCGCTTTAGGTTATCGTGAAAGTGAGGTAGGTGTCTTGGCCACACCAAGAACACAACACAATGTCTCTGACAGGGCTCAAAGGAACTCTTGATTCAGAGTCCAAAGCATATAATTACTATAGTAATTTAGCTTTACTAAATAAATTATTATTTTTACATCATACAGTAGATATTTTCTTGGATTTTTTTTTGTGGAAACAGCTAAAGGAAAAGGATTTTTAATGAAGTGACATGTACCGTTAAAGCTTTCATTGATTGATAAATAATATTATTATTCATTCAAAATATTTTCCAGATTCTGATTGGCTAAAAGCACACGTTTAATTCACCATAACCAGTTACTGATGACCAAATTTGGAAGAATTTTATGCAGCATTTTCGCAGGTTAAGGCACCGTTAACCGAGAAGACCTGGGGACGAGGTTGAGTTGTTTTGCTTGTGAACTTGAAAAATGGCGGACATTTCACTCGTTTCAAGAGTAAGAACTAGGCGAAAAAGTAGCTAAAAACATGACAAGAACAGCAAGAAGACAACTCGAAGGGCGACATATGCTATTTGGAGAATATTTGCGGAGCTAGACAAACCTAAACGTGCACTATCGAAGATGAACTTAACATCGATGAATCGATGGAGGTAAGCATATTTTTGTCATGTTTTTAAACTAGGAATTATTTTGAATGAATAATCTCGGAGCGTGTTATCCGCCTCGGCCTACGGCCTCGACGGATAACACTCTCCTCGATCTCCATAATTCGTCATAAGATACTCAGCCTCATTCATTAATTGTTAATTATTGACTGATTAATTTACTGACCAGTTGAAACCACTATGCCACATTAAGTCTTTCAATGTAACAAATGGATGTTGATTTATGGTCGTTGCAAAAACGAAGACCTAAGACCCAAAACACAGACCTGAAAACAAAGACCCAAGAAAAATTGGGGGTAACACCCAAAAATGTGGACCCGAAAATGAAGACCACTGAAGAAGCAGACCCGAAAAGAAGACCCCCTAATTTTTTTATCGTACAGTTGACTCTAGATAACTTGAACCCTATTATCTAACTCGAACCTCGCGCTAACTCGAACCAAAGTTGATTTCTCCTGGATTTCCTTTATACATTTATAGCAATTTTACCCTCGGTAACTCAAACCCTCAAAAACTCAAACCTCCCGCTAACTAGGAGTAACCTTTGTCTCCCTTCAGATCATTTCTATAAAATATCACCCTCGATAACTTGAACCATGTTTTAAGCGCGTGAGAAAAGGTAGACAAGTAGGAAAAAAATAGCCTACTGTAGACTGAAGCATGGAATTTATTTCCAAACATTCATGTCAACTCTTTGTCTTCTGCCTTTTCATAAAGTGCTTATTTCTTGTTAACAGTTTATCTGCAAAGAACGTAAAAAGGTCATCTGCAAATTAATCAATGCACTGCTCATGAATATTTCTATGACTGTAGCATATAATGTGAACTGTGCATGTAGTTCAAATTTACCTTTTTTTTTCAACTCCTGAAGCCTGAAGTGCCCCAATTCAAATGGTAATAATTCAAGAGGGCTCTTGGTTAACTGTTTGTTCATTTTCCTGTCTAAAACATTTCTAAATTTTGCCTTTTGGGATCATATACCCATTCAAATAAAGGCCACCTATGTGAGCTTTTGATCCACAATCCAGCATACAGTGATTTTGTTACAATTTGCTAGTGAGTCCTGGGACTCATCTCATGAAAAATCATGACTCAAAGTCGCGAATCAATGAGTCCCAGTTCAAAATGCAATGAGTCCTAACTATATTAAAAGATGCCAGAACTCTCATGAAACCAGACAATTTACATGTACACTTAATGTGTGGTTCCAGAAAATATCCATACCTCCCCTCCACGGAAGACTTTTTGAACCTACCCCCCAGGATTTTCGATTCCAGGGGGTCTTTAATGACCCCCCCACTCACCCCAGGAATTTCAGGAATTTTTAAACGGGGACTTTGCTTCTTACCCTTTGGAAATTCAAAGTGGTTTTGGTACTTAAAAACAAAGAAAGTGAGTACTAACTCAGTTACGAAAATACGGTAGAATTTTATTACAATAGTGTAGTGTAAACTTTTGTTAAGCTTATTATTTAGCCAAACGTTGAGCTTCTTCGCCATCACGTTTGCAAATTATGTCTCTGTTGTTTTTATGTAAGCTTATAAGCTTAAACATCTGGGTTGTAAAGTTTAAACGTCGATTGTTCTATGTTTTTGTGCTTACTCTCACACGAACTTTGGAAACTTACAAGGTTCCTTTCTGGCTGTTTATTTTTCAACACAGTTTCTTCAGGCTGATTCTTATTTAAGGGCCGAAAACTTCACTGACACATGCCAACCTGCTAGGTTTCGCGAACATCGTCACTTTTACTAGCCAGGTAGCCGTGCCTTGTGAAGGTCGAGCAAGAAATGGGAACGAAAGTACTCTCGTCTCATCGTATTTTTGATGAGTTACTACTCCTAATAAACGCTGATAAAACATGAAACATATCAAAAATGTGTTTCCTGCATGCGAAGGTGGCGAAAAGGAATGTTGCTGAGTTGGTAAACAGCAATGTTAGCAAAAATATTTCGATACCTCGTTTTGAAAAATCTAGTTGACCAATCCTGACAAAGTTACACACGAACAAACAATAAACATTTTGGAAAAAATCCAAGGCCATTTTCTATAATTACCTGCTACTTTTTGTGGGGCTAAAAGCGAAGCTCTCGTTAACAGTCTTATGTTTTACTGAAACAGCGAATAAAATCGTGTAAAGCTAAAATGCAACGGCAACGAGAACGTAAAAAAAAATTGAGCTATGGACGTGCAGCACACTTTTTTTGTCATTTCTTTGCCGTTTTTTTGCACTATTACAACGAAAAAGTTCCTAGTTACACATTTTATGGAGGAAATGTCGTACATTGTATGTGTTCCTGTTTTTTTTTTTTTTCACTTCCGCTCATTTTTATCTTGGTGGCCGCTAGCATCTCTCATATTCTCACCGCCGCTATTAAATTTTCTTGTCTTTCTTCCAAATAAATTCGTCTCGATCTTTGTTTGTTTTTGTCTTTTTATTATTATTATTACTCACCCTTGCTCTTTCTCTGTTTTCCACGTCAGTGTAGACACTAAAATCTAGTCGAAAAAGGATGCAGCTTTGACAACTGTAAATTTAACGTCCTGTGCGGTTACATAACTGACAGGCTATATATAGTCATTTTCCATGTGCTGATAATAAATGTGACATTTGATATATAGGGGGTGGACAGACGTACGGACGTGCGGACGGTCACTTGATTACCAAATTTTCTCGGATCTATAGGATACATTTACATTTTGTTCATTTTTTCTTATCCATGGTGCTCCGCTGTGCTTGACAGCTCCGCTAAAAAGTTAGCCAGCCAAAATTCCACGTAAAATGAAGATGATAAAGTTGGCAACAAAACTGTATTTAAAAAAGGAAGGCAAAGGGGAAAAAGAGAGCGAGAGAGGAAGATCGAAATTGATTGACAAAAACATGTCCAAATTTTGGCATATACGCGAGCGTGAAAAACAAAAAGGCTGCTTAATTTTCATCTGAGAAAAATGTCTGATTGGTCAATGTGCGACCACGTGACATTGCCTAAATTCAACATGGCGGCAAAAACTCTGTAGTTTGTTTATACCAGTGGAAAGAACATTAACTGTGGCTTATAAATTGCAGAATACAAATACGGCATTTTTTGATTGGCCTAGACTTTTAATTATCCTTTTTCAACTATTCCTATATATGGGATTCGTTTCCCGCCATGCTTGCGTCGGGTTTGGACTTGTATAAGCGATCACTCTAAAAAGGGTCACTAGAAAGGACAGCCTTTGTTCATAGCCTAATGCAGCAGAGAAGTAAGACACTATGGGTCGCTTAGATACATGGAAGAAATTTTTCCTTACCGAAAAGAGAGAGCTAAAATATGTTTAATACAGCAAGACTTTCTAATAAACCTTGATCTTGAGTTATAAATGAACTTTAGTTTGACTAGTGTGTGCATTAATGTTCTTTTCATTGTGAACGGATGCAATTCAACGCATATCAACACTTTAAAGCTCTGCGTAGTGTTTGAAACCATACTTGTGTTTTATTTTTTTCTCAATCTTCGATTTTCGGGCACCGACCTATTTCTGAAAAAAAAAAAACTATTTAAGGACCTCTTCATCTGATCTGTATATTACATAATAAATCTGTTGCACAAACGAACCACTTTCGAAAGAAAACAAAATTAACAAAAACAAAAAAACGCAGAAACAAGCTTCATAGTGAAGTCACACTCAGGTAAATGAAGGCATGGGTCAACAGCCATCTTCCTGTAAAAATGAGGGGGGTGGTCTATAATATGAATGGTTTATCATGAAGCAGAAAATACCAAAAAATATTACACAACACCAAAATTGATGCTTTAAAACAGACCAAAATTATGCAAATTAGGTCACGTGACCTTACAGCTCCTCAAAGTTTCAAAATATCTTTAAGAAAAAATGGGCACACTTTTTAGCAAGAGGTATCTTACTTTACTAACCTAAGAAGGTACAAAATACAAGCCGCTACAAAACTGTGCTTGGCAGCTTTCAAATATCTCATCTATTTTGAAAATAAACGGGTTTTTCGACTAGTACCCAGTCTCCCAATACAAATGTATCATTTTAACATGCCTTTCCTTTGAAAACTCTTGACATTGCCAAGCGCAGAAATGACATACTTAACGGCCTTAAAATTATGAAACTAGTAGAAAACTGAAGGAAACAAGAAAAAGTGTGCCCATTTAAGTTCAACGGTTTTGTGGGCGTGGCGTGTCACGTGATCTTATTTGCATAATTGGAGCATACCAAATAGATAAAAACTAGCCGTTTATGTGTCTGACAAGTTTTCAGCTTGCCACTGCTAATGTATCGAAAGATAGACCACCCCCCCTACTTTTTGACTTAACACCTGGGGACCCAAGCCTTAATTACCTTAAGCATGTATATTAAGGTTGTGTGCAGATTTCTCCATCTAACAAAAGCCTGGTTACTTTGAGTTCTGTAAAATGTAAGTTTTTTGTGATGTTGTTTAGAACAGAAAATTGTTTGAGACAGAAAACGACCTTATGCATTAAAGAAACACCAGTCTTTTGTGGAAATTAATATTTATATTTTATAAGAAGATTTTCTATAAATGACAATACTTAATTTAACAGATATTTTTACTAACCGTGTCGGGTTAGAAACTACTAACCCTCGGTGAACGCGTTACCCTTAATTTCGAACCCTGATCTCCTCCCAAGCTCCAATTTGCCATCAGGGAAGCCCCTTACCGAAGCCCAAATTTTGTGCAAAAAATTAGTACTAAAAAATTGTATATGGGAGAAATCATACCCATAAGTGTAGCTCCAAACGAAGAAACTAAGAAGGAACTGGTTTTGGATAATCACTAGCCAAATTTATCAGCAAAATGTTTTAGGGCGTCGATAAAACCCGGAACCTGGAACATGCCGGAACATGCCGGAACATTCCGGAACATGAAAAAATAAAAATAATTTTCATGAAAAAAAATATTAATAATTATAATAATAATAATAATAATTTTTCCAAAAATCAATAAATACTGTAAAATAACAAAAAACCTAAAAAGACAGAAACAAAGAAAAAGAAACTCGAATCATCTCCGGGTATGAGAAAACAATATTTTATCGCAGATAATTTGTGGGGCGAGGGTACATGCAAATGCCAGTAATGAGTGAAGGTTTGCTTCTAAAATCAAAATATATTAAAATGGGTCGCGAGGAGGGGGGGTTTAAAGCTTTCCTCACACAGCCACCCCTCGTAATTGTTTGCCATGCGGTTTATCCATTTACGGCTTTGCCACCCTAAGAAGAGCTCAGGGGCTCGTCTCTTTGGACTTTAGTAGATAAGATTCACATTCACATTTCCAAATTCCAATTCGACCTGCAAATCGTTATTTATTTATTTATTTTTATTTATTATTCATTCCTGCAAATGCTACGGTAGAATCTCAATCAAACCACGACTTACAGGTAAGTCTCGTTTAATCAACAATTCTACCTCGCATTTGCATACAATCGGAGGTCACGTGAGACTTTAAAGCTCAAAGCCACAGAAAACTGAGACAACAAAAAGTGGTGAATGAACACAACATGATGATGATGATGATGATACCTTTATTAAAGTGTCAAGACTGTAATAGCGGTGTATAACCACTAAGTGGGGACACTAAAATAAATTTAAAAAATAAATCAATTAATAAATTAATTAAAATTAAGAAAAACTATGTACAGTATAAGCAAGTGTGAAATTCGAGAGAATTATATACAATATGTACAAATGTATCCATTATCTTATAAAAAAAATAAGAAATAAAAGATTAAGAAGTGCAAAGAGAGCAGTTAGAGCAGTTAGAGCAGTTATTGTCAGCTAATAGCATGCTAAGATCCACTTTTCTTATGTTATATTTGAAGGAGGACAACGTAGAAGCTTTTTTCACGTTACTAGGAACAGAACTCCATACCCTTGGGCCCATATACCTGAGCGAGTGCTTTCCAAAGGAGACTGTGTTGAATCTGGGTATAGTGAAGTCATGATTGCGCAGTTCATACTTAATTGCAGGCTGTTCAAAGAGAGTGCTAATGTAGGTTGGGCACATGTTGTTTTTAACTTTATACATGAGAATAGCTATGTCCTGTAGTCGCCGGTTGTGTAGAGTCGATAGCCCAGCCATAGATAGTAATTGACCATAGGACGAATGTTTATCACAATATATAGCCCTAAGTGCTCTTTCCTGGATACGCTCTAGTCGTCTAGAATCACTAGCACGGCAAAAATGCCATATAAGGTGACAGTAGGTTAAATACGGAAGAACAGCTGCCTTATATAACTGTAACTTAGTTTGTGTGGGTATAAGGTTCCTGAGCCTCATGAGAACGCCTACCCGCTGGGCGCTCTTCTTAGAGATACTACTTATATGTTCATCAAAACGAAGATTGTTATCAATACAGACACCTAATAGCTTGAGACATTCAGTGGATCTGACTTCATGATTGTCAATCATAATACTGTCCATAGACTTCCTTCCGCAACCAAGTGCCATTGTCTGGTACTTGTCCAAATTTCCCTTTAGTAAATTAGCTCTGTACCATGAAGATGCTGA
>BOPM01000676.1:44696-54933 GCA_022179025.1 Porites australiensis | reverse complement strand
ACCGGCCGCTTTCGTGCCACTCGGTACAAGACAATTTACACTCCAAGACAATGGCTAGGAATATTTCTTTCTCTACTTCATAATTTCTCTTTGTACCAAGTGGCACGAGATCAAGTTGAGCTAAACGTACTTTTTCTGCAATAAACAGTTTAACAGATGAACTAAGCATCAGTGAAACATTTTCTAGCAATAAAAGGGGGTGGTAGGCCTACACGACTTTTACCTCATGCCAAAATGCTGCTTATTCCAATAAAGTTGTTTTTATCTGCTGGGTAGATTATGCTCTGGAAGGTTCTGCATTTTACTGAGCAAATGTGGTTTTAGCCGCATGTTTCACACTGAGAGGTCATGACATATATATCGTTTGACTGTAGTTATTGTTTTCTGGTCGGCAGGATTTGCCCTCTGATGCAAGCGCATTTTCTTTGACCTCTTTTGAAGCGTAGAGCTTTTTTTTACGGCTGAATAAGGGTTCCAATTTTCTCCAAAGTGCCCTCTGGATCTGATGTAAGCGATTTTCTTTCGTCCGTGAGTGTAAAGTTTTTCTGCAATGCTGTATCACGCTGGGCCCAGCCCGTCACTTTTCTTTGCAGAATGTTAAATTATCACGGATAGTGACTTACAGATCCAAAATTATAAGAGTGAACTGCAGCTTAAACTATAAGGATATCTAAAGCGTTTGATCGAGTACCTCATGACATTCTACTACAGAAATTATGTTATTTAATTTTGGCATTAGTGGCTCCCTCCTAAACTGGTGTGCAAACTACTTATATGATCGTTATCAGAGAGTCGTCATCGATGTGCAGCACTCCCCTTGGTGTAATGTTGCATCTGGACTTCCCCAAGGATCTATCTTGGGTCCACTCTTTTTTGTTATTTTTATCAGTGATCTCCCTGTTGTTGTCTGCCCTAGTAATACCATTGCCCTTTATGCTGACGATTGCAAAACTTCGAGGGTAATTGACAATTCTCAAGATCACTCATTGTTTCAAGAAGAACTTAATAATCTTTGGTCTTGGAGTAAATTGAATAGAATGGATTTGTACATTAACACATTCAAAGTAATGAGGATATCTAGAAAAGCGAAACCAGTACTACTGAGCCCAGTAAGTGCCATGCAAATTTTATGCTTGATTTTTCGTTTCTAGACTTTTTTTTTTAAGTTTTTATCCCTACTTTTTTCTCGACTTTTTTCCCGACTTTTTTCCCATCGTTTTCTACTTTTTTTCCTGATTTTTTTCTCCACTTTTTACTCGACGTTTTTCCCGATCTTTTTTTCATCTTTTTTTACTCATCTTTTTTCATCCCTATCACATAAATGAAAGACTCATTCATGCCGGTAGAAGTACTTGGAGACATGCCCAGGTGTAATTCTTGCCTTTGTATCTATTTATTGCTGAAAATGTAATGTCGTGCAGTTTGACCTCCCTGCCTATCTATCTTACAACAAGGCAATGCTGAGCTAAGAAAACTTGTTAATGTCAGATTGGAAGAAAAAAATGTTACTGAAACAGTGTCAAAATGTTCAGGACGAAATAATTAACCAAAGTGCCTACGGTGGTAAAACACCTTGCAACTTCATCGACCAGATGCACCTCGGGCGCTGAATCTTCTAATGCTCCATTAGCTCAAACCCAAACACCCTTCACTCAGCTCAAACACAGTTCTATTCTAGTTTCCAAATTTAAAATTCGGTACCTCAAATTCGACGCCTTTATCCCTGATAATCCTTGCTTTCGTCTTTTCTTTGACCTTTAAATCACCGCGGTACCGTTTTCAAATTCTTGACGGCAATGAGCAGTTCCCTCTTGGCATCATAAAATGATAACACTTTTTCTCCGAGCCTAACAAAACAAATCTTTCGGAGAATCGTGGGTATTTAGACAGAATAACAGTAATTTTTCCTAGGTATCATGCCCCCTACTTTCTCCCCCCTATGGGTGCAGATGGATATTTCCTCTCCCAACCCTGACCTTCGCTACCGCACGCAATGCTATCTCCACGCATAGACAACAACCTCTTGAGGGTCACTACGGTTTCCTCGCCTCCCAAGACCACGAAAACTAAGAATGCACTTCAAATGCCACATACTTTATGTAAAAAACGGGGGTTAACACGACAAGCAACAATATCTTATTGAAATTCATTTCCAAATAATTAGTAACTCTTACCTGACATTCTTTCAGCGGTGAAAGAAGTTGCAAAAAAAAGTCGGGAAATGTCGAGAAAATAGTAGGGAAAAAAAACTTAAGGAGGAGAAAAGAGTAGAAAAAAAGTCGGAATAAGAACTTAAAGGCCAGAAAAAAGTCGAGTGAGGAAAAATTGAGCACAAAATTTTCATGGCACTTAATGGGTTCGTAGATCTCTGTATGAATGAATCACCTCTTGAGGTGGTCTCTCTTGAGGTGGGTCTGCTCTTTGACAGTAACTTATCTTGGAATATCCTTGTGCACAGTATTGTTTCGAAAGCTAACGAGATGCTGGGCCCAGGAGGGGGAGGGGGTAACTCTATTGTTTTCCACCTAAGTTTCTTGACCCACTCCACCTGCCAGTATGACGTCACATAGTAACGGGCAAGAGTCTCGGGTCGCTTTTTCAAATTAGCAAGGGATACGACAGTTATTTGGACAAGCGAGGTCGAAGAAAAGCTAAGAAGCTAGTAAATATCGCTATATATCGCTTATTTGATCGAATGTCTGTGAGCTTTGGTGTTGCTATGATCTGCTTGTGCAAACTGTTTTGATATTTTGTGTCCGTGATTGTATCATTTTTTAACTTTGTTTTGCGGGCCGTTTTGCGGGATCGCCATCTATTTCACGGGACCGGCAAGGTCATCAAAACGTAAATCTTTTTTTTCTCTAAAATAGGCAAGGTCTAATCTCCAGAATAGGAGATGTCCTTATAACCCATACTGATGTCTGTTGGATAGACAGGAAAAATAACTGTTCGAAGGAGCAAATATTACGCAGAATTCTCAAAAGAATTCTGAGTAACCGTTCCATTCTTCTACTTACATAAGACATTCGGGGGTTTTCTTCTAACTTAACTATGATTTTTGGAGGTTGTGTTTTTAACATTTTATTATTACCAAGATATTCCTGAAAATTTTGGTATAAAGACATAACGTCCCAAAGTATCCGCTAATGAAAAATTAAATATGGCTACTCCATGTCCTCGAACTTTCGACTGGACCTATCGGGGTAGCTAGCCGGTTTCCGATGAAACGGAAAAGCCAACTAAAACTTTTGAGCCGTACAAGGTTCCCTTATACATCCGAACTGATAAAAAGCCTTAGAGCACCTCGAACTGTTAACCAAGAATTCCGGAGAAAATCATTAGAAATCTGTACCTTTGACGTATTTGGAAACATTGAGGTCATGTAGGTACCCTGGAGAGATATGATCAAAACCATGAAGATAAGCCACAAAATGTACAACATTCGGCATAAATAATAGAGGTGATCAAGAGAAGTCTGGTCGTCCATAGTGCCAAAGATGACACTGAGGTCAATGACTATTTCAAGTGAGTGATATGCAGTCTATACATTTTCGTTGAATTTGGAAGAAATAAAAATCAATCACCAGAAAGCTCAGAAAATATTTGGTGCTGGTAAGAATCGAATTTGCGGTAGAGTTCTTAGATCGGATGCTCTAATAACTGAGCTACTGGGGGCTCCTCATTGCATAATAGCCTTAGTATCCGTCTTGGTTTTTTTCTTGGTTTCTTTCTCTCTTTTTCCCTGTTTCCCCAGCATATCATAAGCATAGCAGCCTCATGCATAGTTATAGTTTCGCAATTCTGCTATATCAGAATTAAAATTTCTTTCAGCCATAAAAATGTGCCTCAAAATAAAGATATATGAAAACAAAAGGACAATAAGTGACCTAGAACCCTACGTCGGATACATCTCGGAATGTTTGTATGTCGTTAATAAACACGCTATACCTGCTTGAGACATGCCTTACACACACTGTATGTACTTGTATATCCAGTGATGTCTGATCAGTCCCGTAATTTTCATTGTGGACGATAAAATTATAGGTTCCACCGTCGTTCCTGTAAACTGCAAGGAACGTGATGGATGCCGTTGTTTCTCTTATATTCGCCGTGACTCGTCCAACGTGCGCTGAACCGATTGTTACGAGTTCTTGACGAAACTCGTCTACAATAAATGGTACTACGTGTGTAACAAATTCGACTTCGCCGTACCCTGCGAGCAGAGTCTCCTTCGATCTTCCTAACAAATACATGTATATTTTCTCATCGAAGGAGACTCTGCTCGCAGGGTAACTTCACCGCGGCTCGTTCAAACCAGAAAAGTAATCTCCTATCGCTGGATGAAAGGGCACTCTCGTACTGGAGTATGGATCATAGTAGGGTTTCTAACAGTCTGAAAGCAATAAATCACCGCCATAAACACTAAAAGGATATCACTTTAAAATGTCGACTTACACTGTACATCCATAGTAAACTGTTTCAAAGTAAACTCGTTTTGATTGAAGACAGAAAAATCATAGACTCTTCCGTCGCCTCGGTTAACTGCAAGGAACGTGATGGAAGCATTTGTTTCCATTATATCTGCTGTCAATCGTCCATCGAAGGCTGAAAAGATTCTTATGGAGGCTCCGCTAGTTTTCCTGACAATGAAAGGGAACCCTTGTGACCCAAATTCGGCTTCTTCAAATGCACTTCCTCCAGTGTTGTACGTCCATTGCAAAGTCACATTTTCACCCTCCACCACTTGTAATGGGCTCGAAGGTGCTGATGTTATAGTTGGAGCCTGCGATTCTAAACAATAAAAAGTTAATGTCGCATATAGATCACCTCCTTTCTGGGCATAATGTTCAGTGTTTCTTCCGTTCCTGTTTAACTATTAATACAAGGAAACAATCTTCCCACTCGAACCTACCAGCGTAGCGGAGAAACAGAAATATGAAAATCACAACAGAGGTACGGTGCACAATCAGAATCATTGCAGTTTTCATTCGCTACGAGCACAGATAACAACACTGATTAGATCATAGGGATGTAAAGTGTTGCATTTATGACCTGCGGCCCCTTACTTTACTCATGCAAATATTTCGGGAAAGCAGTGTCGGAGCCACCATATTTGCATATTTAAACAGAAAGCGTTAACTCAAGCATATACCTTGATCTGTATATTTTGACTAGCTGCGGTCATCTCCATACCAATGTATTTAATCTACTGATTATAATCTCCATTTGGGTGTCAACAAAAACACATCCAAAAGTAGCGAGTCCAGACCTAGAGTTCTCGCATCGTTTTTTAACATACACAATAAACAAACAAAAACGTAAATCAGGTGACAAGTTTTCCCTCCCTGCATGTGGATGTCATCATTCTCGACTCCCACGGTGGTGCCGACTTGTCATTTGGGTTAATTTTAAGTATTTATATATTTGTTAACAAAGTTGTTAGATAGACTACGACTGTTGACCAAATAACTTAAAGAATTTGTTTGACGCAAAATAGCAAATGATGATTTCAAAGCAGATGACGTCATCAAAATTGGTTAACCCTATTCAAACCGGGGGGTGCTATTGGAGCCTTCCTCGAGAAGAAAAATGAATAACTTCAAAACCGTTCAGGTTATGACCACCACACTTAGCAGCAACATACCTGGCAGCATTTCCGCAGAGGCTCCTATTGGATAACCCCTTTAAAAAAGGCAGTAATCAAAAAACAAGAAAGCACGCGCGGGGGACCATCCGCTCGCTTTCATTTTTCCTTCTCCCAAGGCTCTCTACGACACAAAGAGGCCTCTGCGGAGGAGAGAGAGAGGTGTACGTCAAAACTGACGTTAAAGGGACGCGATCACGGTTATGCGCATGCGCGCCGTTTGTCTCTTTAGAATAAATTTGTCGGGTCAACACTAAATTCGAAATCGCCATTACCGGTACAATCGTTAAAAGTCCTTCGTTTTATTCCGACATCCGTCGCTTTGGCCTACCTAGTTATACTTCGGTAGTGGTGATTAACATGTGGTTGTGTTGTTTGATTGGTTACGTTTTAAGAAGACGCAGAAAATAATGTTTTTATCATGGAGATTCAGAAGAGTATCGTGGCCGTCCGGCAACAGGACGTTCTCAAGAGTCTTCGGAGATAGAGAAGCTTAGCCGATCGATCTGGTATGGTTCTAGGAGTAGAGTGTGGCTTACGAAAAGAATACAAGACACTTGGAAAGTGGTTAAAGGCATGAGTTCGTTCAACTTTGATTTGATTTTTGACTCCGACCTGTAGTTATACCGCAACAGGCTGCGCGATCTTCACCGATCTGGTACACTTGAAGTGTTCCTTGCACTTTTCTTTACGATCGTGTATGTTTAAGAATTGATGTTTTTAAAATAAATTATTGCCTGAATATTCTGTTTATAATCTAGTTTCTTTATGTGTTCTACTCGATAACATTTGTTTTGCGGAACACCGACTCGATGCAACGCGAATGAATTTGTTCATTTGCTAATAATTAGCAATTGAAATTTATGCTCAGTTAAGGATAATCTTTGTACTTATACGTTGTGTGTTTTTGTCACCGGTCAGGCGCTATTTGTAGGTATTTCTGGTTTTATATAAGGCGAACTGAGAGAACAGTAATAAAATGTTTGTTTACAAATTTTGTTTGCCGATCGGTGTCTGCTTTGTTAGCGTGGGTACGACCTCGTGAAAATACACGTTGGTAAATGCTTGTTTCAAAGCAAGACAGGGCTGTAAATCTTATTCTTATCGGCTGCAACATATATCTGAGGAGTAGCAAAGAATAAACTTGAATTATGAGGATATATAAAATCAAACCAAAGCCCGGCAATACTCTCGCGTCGCGAACGATGAACTTGAATTTTGTAAATTTACTTGCCTCCATCTAACTCGCTTCCGATTGGTTTAAAAACAATCAGCGACCGTCAAAACTCACACATGCGCATTATCGTGAACCAGTCCCTTTAATTACAATGGCAACTGAGTTCTGACAGATGCTTCTCAAAATTTACTTTTTCCCTGAAAAAAAAACCTTTGTTTTCTGCTTTACTTGTTTTTAATTACACTTACACTTTTTATCTATTTTACACTGTTCCCTTCTCTGTTCTCCTCTGTTTTTCTCACGGAATTTCTCAACTAGCGAATTTTTTAACCGCCTTTAGACCACGGGCGTTTTACGTTTGTCTTAGTTCTCAGCAGCCAGCAGTTCCAAGATGTGTTGAGGGCATGTGGAGCTAGTGCTTAAAGGAATATTTCGCACTCACCTCGGCATTAAAAGGGCCTACGGCTATACCACGCTGACGAGCCTTAATTAGTAAAGGCAAAACAGCTGACCAGGGCTGTCACGGCCCGACCGGTGTGGCTGTGGGCATGCGTTAGGCACTGGCCAGACCGTGGGTTCACTTTTGGTTTGGGTTTGTCTTATTACATATAAGTTTGTTTTGGGACAATATAGAGACACATAAATATGTATATCTAGCTGGTGATACACCATCAGTGTGGAATTTCGAAATCAAATAGAACGGACCATTTGCTTGCATCCGACCCGAATAGGACCACCGGTCTGGGTAATCCTTCTGATTGGTCGTTCAGCAAAGGAAATTTGCTTCAAACCTATCAGAAACAATACGCACTAAACCTGCTTAGTGAAACTTAATCATCAGTATGGAATTTCTGCGCTCATTTACCCCAGGTCATTTCGTGGGGAATCTAGTGGTGGCGTCACGAAATTCCGTCAACTGTCGACGCTGCAGGCTAGCTAGGCCCTTTTTTGTAATTACTTGGAATAAGTGTTAATATTTTTTCTCCCTGCAGTGTTACTGGTCATTTCAAAAAGGTAAAATTTAGATTTAGCTAGGGCTAAAAGCGAAGCTCTCGTTAATATACTTATAGATTAATTTACTCAAACAAAAGGTGAAACTGTGAAATGTGTAATGCTAAACGGCGGTGGCAACGAGAACGGCAGAAAAATCAATAGGTCTAAAGGTACGGTAAAACGGACAACAAAACGGATAAGATAATCTGTGGAACTGGGAACTACAGGCCGCGGAACCAAAGGAACTCAAAGAAATGACTGTTTTTTATTACAACTGCCTTTGAATAACGTGATAAAGTAAACCGCTTCTAGTTAAAGAGCTACATTTCCTTCCACTGCTATTCGAGAAGAAAATCATGAGTGTTACGAAAATCGTAACATTCATGGCGAGAAATGGATAATCAGAATTGTCTAAATCCGAAAAAAGTGTGGCTAAAAGGAATGTAGCAAAATAAATGTATTTGCTTGTTAGTAATATTCGTTTCTTTATTTTCTTTACTTTATGTTTTATCGCCTTTTTCAGGTACGAGCACTTGCGTACCGTGCTACGCCCCTGATAGCCGCCGCAGCTTGTCCTGGCCGAGGGGTTTTGGGCTGTGCTTAACGAAGCCGAAGCTTAACTAGGAGGTGAAAGTGTTCGTATGCAGCTTTTTCGAGAAAGGTTGTCGGTAAAAATATGCACGCGACAATCCCGAAAGGTAATATGGGATATGATCAATACATTGTCCCTGACGACTGTAGCTGTCAAACCTACTTTTGTTGCTTTCCGTGGCATTTCGTGCCAATTCTTTCAGATTTCTTTGAAGAACAGAGAACTCAAAACCACCCGCAATGCCTTTCGGGATTGTCGTGTGCACTTTTTTCGACAACTTTTCTCGAAATAGCTGTAAATGGACTAAAACGTTACCCGTAGCTTGCTGAAGCCGTGAACGACTTCTTTACTGTTTTGTTATTGTAGCCCACACCTCCTCTTGTATTTGCTCCCATCTATTCGACCAGGTGTGGTTTTAACCAGCAGTTTATTTGCCGAGACAACGCTTTGATCCCAGCAGGCTGATCACTTGCGTAACCTGCAAGAGTAACAGAGTAACAGAGTAACCTGCGGCTTGATTTTCTCTCATATAAACGGTGCTAACTAGTTAATTACACGCACTGATCATGACGCAGTCAAACCCAGTGAAAGCGTAGCCGACTCACCCACAAGTCCCTCTGGCTGCGGGAGACCCTCCCCAGCCCGTTTGCTCAATATCGACGGTCTCTTTCTCACATTCTATCATCCTCCCAACGTTGTGCCACTGTGTTATCGTTGCCTTTCGACATACTAACAAGCCGGAAGTCCGCAATTGTCGAGAACGAGCGCTACAGACGGAGCATCATAACCAGCTCTAGCATGAAGATGAGGGAGATGACTATCTAATCTCTCGATATATTTGAAACCAATTACAAATGGCTGACAGTGACTCAGTGAAGGTGAGCGCTCAATCTCGATGATCTTAAGGAAAAATAGTATAGCTGAGTATAGGGTACTTTGAACAGTTGCGATCAATTGTAACTAATTATTTTTTCAACCTAGCTTAAAGCAGTTGTAACGGTCATTTCTTTAGGTTCCATAGGTTCTGCCGGTTCCGCAAGTCCCAAGGTTCCGCGGTCTGTCGTTCACGCAGATGAGTCTTACCCCAACAAAAAACGCGCAACATGTTTTGCAACATTCCTTCACAACGAGTTGAATGGCGATGTTTCCCCTCGACTCCTTGTTTATTCTTCGTTATTACTACAAAAGCATAAGAATAAGTAGATTCATGCCACTTTCATCCATAATAATTATTTTGGACAGTTTTTAGCTGTTCATTTCCGAATCTAGAGAACTGTCAGCTTGAGTCTGCTCTATGCCGTTTGCTGTTCCCTCTAGTGATCTTTAGTGTCATTGATCATCAGTCAAAATGTCACAAAGGGGCAAAAACAATCACCCGTGGAACTCCCCTAGGATAAGTGTTTGTTTTTCAGTGCGATTTTTCGTTTCAAAAAGGTCACTTTTCTTTTCCTAGCTTTTGATATTTCCGCTGCACCGCAGACAGTCTAAATCCCTGGGCTGTAATCAGGTTTTCTATAGGTCTTGAGTGACAAGTCCGGTTGCAACACAGACCTAAACAAAGACCGCAGACGGCGGTCTACGGCGAGCAAACGGTTCAGCAAACATATCCGCGCCTCGAGGTAAGAGACGGACCATTAGAAAAGTTATGGTGGGGGTGGGAAATTTTCGAACCACAGGAACTTTTTTTCGTTATATATCAAATTCCTTGCATGAATTTTTTTCAGGCCATGGCATGAATATTTTTTAGGGTTAATTGACGTGCATGAATTTTTCTTCATTTAATTTTCCCTTGCGCGAATATTTTTTTGTACTTCGACCGCCCCCCCCCTCC
>BOPM01000676.1:17948-36486 GCA_022179025.1 Porites australiensis | reverse complement strand
AAAACGCAATCGTCAGTTGGCTTTTGAACTTCAGAATTCGCATGTTTGTAAAAATCGCAGTAATAGATGAACCTAGGGCGCGACCATTCAACCAAAATTCCAACTGGTCCGACCGGGAAAAGTGGTCCACCTCAAAAGGTGGACCCGTTTTTTCGAAACTTTTCCGGTTGGACCGAACCGATCCATTGAGTTTTGGACCGAAATTTTCGGAAATTTTGGTTGAATGGATCGCGCCCTTAGATACACACCAACGTTCCCAAAATCTTTGTCCACTTTGAAGCAGGAAAACTTGGTCGTCGATCTCGTTTCAAACTCTGCGATGAGTTCTCAGCAATTTTCCTATCGAACGCGGGTTCGTAACTTAAAATTCCCGCCATGGTCTTCTTGTTTGTTTCCGGGGATAAAAGTAAAAAAATAAATTATTTTGTATGTGTAAACAATAACAACTTGTAAAAACCATGATTAAAGTTTGCATTGTGTCAATAATTATTATGCTTTAAGAGTAGGGTCTTAAAAAGTCCGTCAGTACTTTGCAGAAGCGTAACTATACGCCTAAAAAAAATAAAACCCTTGCCTCTTTGGAGATTTAACAATGGTTATAGGTAAGGGCTCATATGTGCGGTCTGGACAGGTCGAGTGGTTTTGGTGGATGTAGACTTCAACATCCACCAAAACCACCAACAATGTTCGGGGCTAGATGTGTATCACGTAGCCCCATGAAATATCAGAAACATGTTTTAAAACTTCATGTACAATATTTGCCGAAATACAGTTATACTCGTTATATTCATCCTTTGTTGGCGAGAACGCGATCTCTCAAATATAATAAAGCTTAAAGCAAAAGAAAGGCGAATCCCCCAGAGGCAAATACATCAAAACATCGTAGGCATCTTTCCGTGGTATAACATGTCACAAGGTGTCCAAATTCAATCTCAGTCCCTCTCGATCGATGTGGTTTTGGTGGGTAGAATATAATGCCGACCTTTTCCTTATGACTGCAATTTGCATATGCAAATTTTAGATGCAAATATAACATGCAGACACCATACAATACTACATTTTACTTCCCTGTAGTCTGACGGCGTTGTTGTGTGGTTCAAGCGATTGGAAAGTGCGATGTTTCTTTTCCTGCGCCGTATTTCTGTGCTGTTTTTTGTATTTTTATTTGCACGCGAAACAGGTGAGTTTCGAGTTTCCTTCATGGATAGCTTAAATAGTTAAACAACGTGCCGAGAAATAGAAGATTGAGCGTCAACAAGTGATCTAAATGTATCGCGTCCTTTTTTTTTGCCATTTAGAATCGCAGGCTCCAAATATAACATCAGCACCTTCGAGCCCATTGCAAGTGGTGGAGGGTAGAAATGTTACTTTGGAATGGACGTATAACACTGGAAGTGCATTTGAAGAAGCAGAATTTGGGACACTAGGGTTCCCTTTCATTGTTAGGAAAACTCGCGGAGCCTCCATAAGAATCACTTCAGCCTTCGATGGACGATTGACAGCAGATATAACGGAAACAAATGCTTCCATCACGTTCCTTGCAGTTAACCGAGGCGACAGCAGAGTCTATGATTTTTCTGTCTTCAATCAAAACGAGTTTACTTTGAAACAGTTTACTATGGATGTACAGTGTAAGTCGACATTTTAAAGTAATATCCTTTTAGTGTCACGGTGGTTTATCACTTTCAGAAACTGTTAGAAACCCTGCTAATGCATATCAGTGTCCGAAAGCATCTTTCATCTAGCGATAATGGTTACTTTTCCGGTTTGAAAGAGATGTGGTGAAATCACAGCCGTGGGTGCGTGAGTTATCGCCATGTGAACAAATACAGAATCCGCCATTCATAAAGTTCAACCACATTTAACATTTTCGTCATATTTCTTGCTAGCATTCCCTTTTAAAATAGCGGTGCGTAAAGCCATCGTGGGTTTTACGTCAATATCAATTTTCAGTTTTCTACGAAGTATTTTCGGGATCCATTGCCTAGAAACTGCAATTAGTTTTAAGGCCATACGTCATTTAATTAACTTGAAAAAAAGTACTTGGAAATATCCAGAACGGGCTTTGAAATGATTTCTAATTTCAAGCCTTTCCTTCGCCACAAGCGATTGGTGATGAATGAATAAACTAAGAAGGCTTACAATGTAAACAACGTGAGCCTCCATGCATATAATCTTGCCTTTTTAGCCACAAAAGCGAACATCTATGTTTGTCCATGAGACGATGGATATTGATAGCTTAATTAGCGGACTTGTTCACGCGAAATCAGTGGATAGACTGAAAAAAAGACGTTGGATCTCTTAGATGTGTAAAACTGTCATTAAATATTCTATCAAGATCGAAATAACTCACTTTTATTTGAATTTGCATTTTTACCCATTTTGCATGGATGATTAGTGTTGAAGTTAATTCGTCATCGTGCCATTTTTGTTTATTTATCAAAAACATATGGTTGAACGTTAAGGGCTTAAGGATGTGTTGAATGTGAAACAAGTGAGATTAAATATTTGTCAGTGTTATTAGCACGTGTATATTGCTTTTGATGATTTGCAAAGGAACCCTGGATCTTATATTTGCTGGAAGCTTATCCACGTTAATGAGCATTTTTGTTATAAATTATTGATATTGCTCAGGGAATGTTTGTCATGGCTTTTAATAGTTGTGATACCAATTCTGTTTGCACCGTCATTGTTACAAACGTCATACTAGATTCCTTGTATTTGTTTTTTGCTGTGCACCTTCCCACGATTTTTCTAGTTGAATTTATAATTCCATTCCACCAAGGAATTGGTTCATTTTTGCTAATTTGTCTTCAGTCCATGTATGCAGTGAAGGATGACAGATTTTGTTTTAAAGGCAATAAATGCATTTTGCCGAGGCAAAATTATTAAATAAAATTATTATTAGAACTAAAAACCATAAGTAGAGAATGTTTGGGCTGGTTTCGATAATATCTTTAGAGTTTTCTTTATGTCTTTGACAATAAAAAAATGGGATTTTGTTGCTGAGTCATACTTAATCTATTTGCCTTTTTTGTTTATGCATGTTCTTGTTCCTTGATATTGTGGTGTATTATCTTTTACACTAAAGCTAAAAGCTTTAAGAATATTTTAGCTATCAAGTTTTTGCTTTTAGAAAGCAATAGTTAATTATTTAGTGTATCTGTACTTATCCTACAGTGACTGTTGTCTAATTTCTCCTCACAAAATCAATCCTGCTTCATTAATTAAAGGCAAAGTTAAGAGATTAACCAAGAATAAAATGTTTTAATTTTAAAACAATAAAATCAATAAGAGAAATTATTATTCTCAACAGCAGTGTAAAAAAATGAAAAAAAAAAACCAAGAGAAATCTGTTTGTGAATTGTGGAGTGTACTTTAAAATTATAAAGTATGCAAACACTTCAATTAAAAAAATAATTAATAGTTGATTGCAGACGTTGAGTGCTGTGGATGTTTCTAGAAGACAAGAATTCTATGCTTTTGTGTTAACAGACATTACTAGCAAATGAATAGTGCATCATTTCTGGGTCCAATAATCTTCCTTTGCCAGAGGTCAATGAAAGCATTTTTATGATAATTAAAAACATCAATAATTTTGAACGGTTTGTTATGCTGATGAATCACCAAAACATGTAAAAAATCTACAAGTCAGAAAGATTTCTCATACACACGATTGTCAGAAAGTTTTGAAGCAGACGGCTGAGTTGTCAATGTAAGCAGCCAGTCCAGGGACATTTTATTTAAAAAAAAGGCCATCTGTAAAGAAATGCCAATCAGAGTAGCAGGATGATACTAACCAAGTAGGCCACGATTTTCGCCAACAGCCACCTACTTTTGATAACCCTGATACATGTTATGTACACTTCTTTATTTTCATTGAAGAGTCAGATTTGTAGTGGTCCATTGTTTTAAAAAAATTCAAACCAGCTTTGTAATGTGTTATTACAATTACAATCCACAAATATCATGCTGAGTTTAAATTTTTTAACCAAAAAAAGAACAATTTGAATGACAACATGCATGTGCAAAAGAAAATAATCAAGTTAGTTGTTGGTACAATCTACTCCCAAAATAATCCAATATAAAAGCTACCTACATGTACCATGTAGATTTACAATGCACTAGGTTTAGCTTTTTGCTATAGCTCTTATCCTGGTAACAAAGGTTGAATATATAGAGAATAATACATGGTCGCGCGGAGATATGGAATTTATCTTCGAGTGTTCACATCGATATCGAACGAGTGAGCGCAGCGAATGAGTGAGATATCGAATGTGAAAACAAGAAGATAAATTCCATATCTCCAAGCGTCCATGTATTATTGTGTTTATTATAATTATAAACAAGAATCAGCCATTCCATAAACCAAAACCATGCCATATAGTCGAGAACCCGATAAATGTAATTCATTGTTTAAAATACTCCAGTGTAAACTCGAAGCTCTAGAAACACAGCAGCAAAATCGTCAAAGCTGCAAGCTCTTCTGTTTCGTTCAGCCCCTCTCTGTCAAGTTGAAGTGGAATCTGATCCAGCAAAACTGATCAGTGATGATTCAAGCTCTGAAAATTAATCGAGGAACCAAATTTGGAACGCTTTATAAGCCCACGTTCAGTTTATTTGGTGTGATAATTTTTTCATTTATAGGGATAATAAAACAAAATATTTAGGGCATGACTTCGAGTGAGCAATATTTCAAGTAATCGCCTCCCTGAAATAATTGCCTTCCCTTGAATAATCGCCACCTTTGATGCTAAAAAAGGAATAATATCGCCCCCGGCTATTATTCAAGGTAATATGGTAAACCTAGACTTTCGCTCAACTAGAACAGGGACTGCCACTGGCTTATTCTTGGTCACATGGCCTAGACGAAAATTGAAATGTATGCCGATCATAATACATTGAGCAATTGTACCCCACTCGGGATACAGCACTTGATCAAAGCATGGTGGAAAGTAGCGTGACAAAAGGTGGGAAAAACACTGTCAGTTTTCTTTTTCGTGAGTGAACACAACAACTTAAACGAAGCCTCAAGCTAAAAAGCAATGATTTTCAAAGTTATCGCTGAAGAGAAACAGCAGCTAGTGGGGGAAAAAGATGCAAATAATTAATATAAGGAAAGTACTTTGTAAACCTTTCATTCATTAAGAATAAAATTGTGTTCTTACAACAGTTATATGTCAAGTACCCGAGTTGACTGTTTTGATTTGCTCCAGTTATATTCTTCTGTCGCCGTTGAAGTGAAAGTCTAGAAATATAACAAAAAACTTAGTGTCAGGTCCCTCAGGAAACAGTTAGTTTTGTTTTCCCTTGAGTCCTTGGGAAACATCAGGACTCTTGGGAAAACAAAACTAACTGTTTTCCTTGGGATCTCACATTAAGTGTATATTGTGTGGTTTCATGAGAGTTCTGGCATCTTTTAATATAGTGAGGACTCATTGTGGTTTGAACTGGGACTCACTGACTCTGGTCTGGGACTCATGATTTTTAATAAGGTCTGTCCCAGGACTCACTATTGGTAAATTGTAACAAAAACACTGTAGGCTCAATTGTGGATTAAAAGCTCACATGGGTGGCATTTATTTGAATCAGTATATGATCCAAAAAGGTAAAATTTAGAAATGTCTTGGACAGGAAAATAGACAGTTACCTAAGAGCTCTCTTGAATTATTACCATTTGAAAATGGGGCACTTCAGGCTTCAGGAGTTGGAAAAAACAAATCGTAAACTTTAACTACATGCACAGTTCACATTATATTCTACAATCCTAGAAATATGAGCAGTGCATTGATTAATTTTCTGATGACCTTTTTAAGACGTCTTTTAAGTTCTTTGGCAGAAACTTTTAACAAAAAATAAGCATTTTATGAAAGGCATAAGACAAAGAATTGACATGAATGTTTGGAAATGAATCCCATGTTTCAGACTTCATTAGGCTGTTTTTTTTTTCCGACTTGTCTCACTTGTTTCACGCTCTTAAAACGTGGCTCAAGTTATTGAGGGTAAAATTTTATAGAAATGATCTGAATCGAGACAAAAGTTACTTCTAGTTATCAGGAGGTTTGAGTTATTGAGGGTTTGAGTTACCGAGGTAAAATTGCAGTACATGTATGAAGGAAATCCAGGAGAAATCAACTTTGGTTTGAGTTAACGGGAGGTTCGAGTTATCGGGAGTCAACTGCAACAGTAAGAGAAAGAAAATAAGGGGGTCTTCTTTTCGGGTCTGCGTTTGCAGGGGTCTTCATGTTCAGGCCCTTTTTTTGGATGTTTACCCCCAATTTTTCTTGCGTCTTTGTTTTTGGGTCTGTGTTTCGGGTCTTAGGTCTTTGTTTTCTGGGTCTTTGTTTTCACAACGACCATAAATCCACATCCATTTGATACATTGAAAGACTCAATGTGGCATAGTGGTTTCAACTGGTCAGTAAATTAATCAATCAATAATATTATTTATCAATCAATGAAAGCTTTAACAGCAGTAACATATCACGAGTCATTAAAAATCCTTTTCCAGTGAGCTGTTTCCATAAAAAAATTCTAAGAAAATTCTATGATCTAAAATAATTTATTTAGTAAAGCTATATTGCTACAGTAATTATAATGTGCTTTGGCCTCTGAATCAAGAGTTTCTTTGAGCCCTTTCAGAGACACTGTGTTATTTTCTTGGTGTGGCTAAGACACTTCACTTTCACTATACTTTTATGCGTTGTACTCTAACCAGGTATAGAAATGGTCACCCTGCCATGGACTGGCATCTGGTCCCAACAGGAGGTTGACATATCACTTGTCACTTCTAATGTTATGTGTAATGGAATGACAAGGCTGAGCCTGATTGGCTACTTGTTTTTGGCTTGAGTGCAAGCTTAACCTTTGTTCTACGTGTACATGGCCCTACTTGTCACACAATATCACTTCTTGTACCTAATGTATGCATGTGCAGTAGGTACAAACGTATATATGCACATACCTCTTGGTGTGCTACCATCCCAGATAAGAGTTGGTAAATATGACTATTCATTGGTTCTTTATGAAGCTAGTAAACTGGAATCACTCTGGCCACACCCGTTCTCCTTACATTTTCAGTGATTACTATAAATTTAGTCATGTCATCACATTGCTGACTTAATTGTCATTGATTATTTTAATCTCGTTGAATTATATTTTCTGTCCTGTACAGTTTCTCCAAGTTTCAAAGATTTCAGCCTTAACCAAACTGTGGTAGAAAGTGACCCTGCTATGATCACCTTAAACTGTTCTGCAGATGGTAACCCAGCACCTACTGTCACCTGGACAAGAGTGTTTAATAATGGGAGTGACAGTGATGTGCTGTTTACTGGGAATTCATATGTGATCAGCACCAACAGAAACGATGCTGGAACATATCGCTGTAAAGCTGACAATGGAATTGGTGCCATTAATCAGATAATCCATGTGGCTGTTAACTGTAAGTATGGTGCACTCCCCCAGTTTTAGTGGTTAGATGTTATTGTTTCTAAATAAACAAAATACAAATGTGCTATTGATGTGAGGTTGTCTTACTGCTGTCTTGCAGCTGAGCAGAATTTATCTGGTACAGTCAACTTTCTCGTAAATGGACACCTCACTAAAACAGGCACCTACAGTGCAGTGTAGAGTTGATCCCTGCCTTTCTTTACTCTTTTAGTTGACTCTCTATAAAATGACCGCCCCTCTAAGATAGACACATAGTGCCAGTCCTAAAGGTGTCTGTGTTAGAGAGAGATAACTGTAACACTTTTTTTAGCTTTGGAAAAAATGCATGGAATGGAACCTGATTCTACAATTGTTTGATAATTAAGCAGATCTCTACAATGTAGGTTTGCCTCAAGTAAAATGTGCATATTATTGGTACATTATTGATTACAATTCTGCAATGGCAAGATGGGTTGAAGGAACCAGTTTTAAGTAGTAGAGCCTGTAATTGCTAAAGGACTGAGAACGGGTTGCACTTCATACTGAACATGTCAAAGATCATTAAAATCAGTACTATGTAACGAGGCTGTGCTTTAAGGAAAATTTGATGGGGGCCCTGAACTCGCAGAGCCTTTAAAATATAGGTTAGCCAGCATATGATTTTTTTATGAAAAAAGAAAACTAACATTATCTAGGTAGCCCAAGGGCAAAAGTTGGGCACCAGAGGCCACTGGGCACTGCTAGAGCACAGCCCCTGTGTAATATTTGCATGATAAGCATTTTGTCCAATTACTTTTATTTATTCGTTTGCACAAATTATAGGTGTATTTGCAAAGACATAAGAAGTTTATGTCTGAACAGGATTAACATTGAAATAATAATTATTATAACAATATTATTGGATGAGGTTGAGCAAATCGTGATTTGTCAGTGGTGAGCTAGGGATCGATTATTGCCGAAACGGAAACCGAGTTTGTTATATAAGGAATATCTCTGAAAAGCGAAGCGATCTGCTATTTTCACGTAAGAGAGATCGCAAGAAGGAGAAAAACATGGTTTCATTTATGCAAGAGCAGAATATTATTTGCTGCCAAACAAAGTTGGGCAACATTATTGGGCATGAGCTGACCATTATTTGTAGGCAGTGATTTGCAGGTCACTTGGTGGGCTCTTGCCCAATGAAAAGGAAGAAACATTTGCAATGAATGATAAGAATTGTTATTCATCCTCAGGAGAAAATTATTACTAAGGATGCCTTGTTTTATTTATCTCAGTCAAACCAGAGAATTTCCAGTTGAATGTGAGTGACTCAAGCATCTGTCGGGGTGATGTCTTTAACATAAGCTGCTCTGCTGATGGTAACCCTGCTGTACATACTTACCTCTTGTTTGAAAATGATAACCTAAATACCAGTGGCAGTTCAGTAGTACATGTAACTAGGACAGCGCCAGCTGCAGGAGTGCTTGTTTACAGATGTGAGGCTAATAACACTGTGGGAACGGCGAATGCAAGAATAAATGTCACTGTAAATGGTAAGAAAATATATTTTTAAAAAAATAATGTGCATTACTGTATCTACATGTAGATAATTAATTTTTAATCCACCAACAAACAAACACCACAAGCGTTTAATACATCATGCTAGAAAAACTGGTTAAAGACTTTTGAGGCCAGCGAAAATGCTACAAATTGGTGCCACTTTAAGCAAACTATTGCTCCTATCATTAGCTGGTAAAATGCATTTAACTGTATTTAATGTTTTGTCATGTAATCATCTGTATTTCTTTTTTGATATAGAGGGATCTGTGATACAGGCTCTGACCAACATCACAGTAATAGAGGGAGAAAACAGTACTTTGACTTGTCATGTTAGTGGTACACCTATGCCATCTGTATCGTGGACAGAAGTTACAACAGGTCACCGTACAGAAGGGAACATCCGTGTGCTTGTTAATGTCAGTAGAAGTGATGCTGGAGAATACAAGTGTGAAGCAAGCAATTTTTGTGGAAATGACTCCAAAAGCACATTTGTGATTGTTAACTGTAAGTCACTACTGCCCTTGTAGGAATTCAGTATACTTTAAGTATAAGTACTTTTATATTCTTAAAAAAGTGTACTTTATTTGTACTTAAAGTACTTTAAGTATACTTAACAAATGTATACAGTTAAAGTACATAACGTTTGGTCACTTATAAAGCATCATCTTGAAGTATACTTCACAAGAAGTGTACTGTGGGTGTACTTCCAAGAAGTATACTTGGAGGATACTTCAAAATACAACTCAAAATTAATATACTTCATGCATGTTAAAAATATTCATTGGTTAGTTTATCAAAAAATTGAAGAGCTCAGCTTCAACAGTGGAGTGAAACATGAAAAGTTGGTTTCACCAACTGAGAGGATTTTAGTGCACAATTTACATCACTTCATAAAACCAACCACATGTTTTGCTAAATACACATATAAATAACTTAGATGCCCAAAGTACATATCAAATTTGTTTATTACTCTTTGGCTACAAAGTAAATTGTTCCATTACTTAAATAAAGAAATATGTCCACCTTAAGAACTAGAATGAAATGCGATCTAACGAAACAAGACTTGGGTTTTTATATTTTTGAACTTACACGGCACTTTAGGCGAAGTAAACAAGCTTTCACTTTGTAAAACTTACATAATGTAGGGCTTAACTCATGTGCCATTTGCAAATAATTCGCCAAGGAGAATCGATATTTAAACGACTGGATCCGATATATTTTTCACCACAAAACCTACTTGTATCGTCAAGATTCAGTCATGGTGTACTTCTCCTGTTTTCTTTTCTCATTCCACTCATGATATTCTTCTCGAATTGTGAAGATAAAGGCAATATTTCATGTGTATAAGTATCTTGAAGACATAACCAATGTTTCCTTTGAGTCCGTATCACCTGCGAAAACCATATGTGGAAGTTAGGCATTCAGGCATTCTGTAAATGAAATATCAAAAAGTGTCAGATCTGCCTTTACCATCCGAGAATCTGGTCTATTACATATCCTGCCGCTGATGCTTACTTCTCTACACATTTGTGAAACTGGAAGAACGAAGCCTCAAGAGTCGCTTCATCGAACATCTGCGAAGTATACGCAACAACACTCCTGGGTTTTCTGTGGCTCAACATTTCAACTCCACTGATCACAGTATTTCTGATGTCCAGGTGCGTGGTGTGGCATTATGTAGTGGTTCTAACTTTCAACGAAAGCAACGTGTGCGGTTGATTCTTCAACTAGGTACCGTTCAGCTGAAAGGACTGAATATCAATTTCAGTTTCATATGAATTTGGACGTTATATACATCCTGCGCGTGCTATTACGCACACGTGTGCCTCGATTGTTTTTATGATGTTTATGATATTGCGTATTACTGTACAACAGTTTTTTTCTCACACCGTTCGAAGAAGGGTCATAAATCCGAAACGTTTGTTTTTTTGAAAACATCTGACACTTTGATATTTCTTTACCGAGCATCACCTTATCAGCTATTCTGTAAATGACTGATACATGACTGTATTAGGAAATCCGCAAGATCCTGTATGTGCTCTGATGGTACTGGAAGTCAGCGGTAATTCAACACCTTCATGTACACATTTCTCTCTTCACATGTAAAGATGTCCGATGATAGTTTTGTTTCGAGTTCTTGTTCTATTTCTTAAGGTCCTCGTAAAAGGAGGTAAAACGACGCGGGCCTTAATTACATCCAGTATGTTTTACAGCCAAATGCAAAAATTCCATGAAAGACCTTAAAGAAACGACCAGAATGAAACTGTGCGACTTTGCTTATTTTGCCCACAGATCGGCGGATGATCTTCTCATGAAGTCGATCAAACATTAAACAGCTAAAGTGTGCCCTCTAGAAACCTGCTATATATTTCACCATTCTGAAGAAATGTTTACATGATCTCAATTGTGTCCTTAATAGAAGAACCGAATCGTATTTTGCAGTTAAATAATTATTATCGTCAAAGCATACTTTTAGTAATACTTTTGTTTTGAAGTGATTTCAAGATCTGGACAAACCTAGATCCTCAGAATGTGTCTTTCAGTTTCAAAGTATACTTTAAGTACACTTTTCTTTGAAAAACTATTTTTCACATCCACGGAGGTTTACAGAAGTATACTTAAAGTACTCTTTACTTAAAGTAAAGTATTTGAAGTATAAATGAAGTACATTTGCCAAATATACTTCATTTATACCTTTTTTCTGGAAGTACAAATGAAGTATACTTCAAATGCACTTTTTTTCTGAGAAGTACGTATAAAGTATACTTGAAGTATGCTTAAAGTATACTTAATTTCTTAATAATTAAAAGTACATTGTATAATCCCAGTGGTATTTTATGTTCAGTAGCTTGTTGCATGTATTGTGGTTTACCCATCATATTTCCATTCAAAGTGTCCCATTGTTATAAGATTTTTTGTAGCTGGTCATTCAAACTAAAGTTTGAAAGTTCAAACTTACATGTATTCAGACTAAAGTTAATAATGTACACCGTAGAAGCTTATATCATTTTTGGTCAATTTGTTTTGAACAGATCTCCAAAGAATGTTTTCCACATCATGCTCAGTTATGATTAGTTTTCACAGACAACACCCTGCATCTTATTATGGATTATTTATTAACATTTACTTTTTTCACACAATGTTTCAAGGGTGTTCTTGTCTCTCTGTATCTCTTTTCAGTCAAACCAGAGGATGTGCAGTTAACAACAAATGTCACTGCTAAGAAAGCATGTCTGAATGATGTTGTATTCTTCAACTGTTCAGCAGCTAATGCAAACCCACCAGTGGCATTATATCAGTTTTTTGAGAATGATGTTCTGTTTGGTAGTAGCAGCTCAGGACAGTTCAGCAAAATGGTGATGAACAGTGGTAATTTAACATACAAATGTGTGGCAAACAATACTGCAGGAAATACAAGCAGCCAAGACGTTACAGTTACTGTCAATGGTAAGGCCAGTAATGATTATATAAAAAAGATAGGATGTGTTCTGTTTTCTCTCCTGTTTGCTTGTTTTTGTCAGTTTGCTTCTTGTTGTAAAGTTTATCACTTTCTTCCAAGGGTCAATTTAAAGGGGCTGTGTCACGGCAGTCCAGTCCACTTTGTTTAATTTTGCCAATTACTTGCCCTCAATCACTATGGAACTTAAAATAAGCAAAGAAATTACATGTAAATGACAAAATCAGAGATTCGAGACAAACAAATATGTCTCCTGAGCATTATTTTTGAAGTTGCAAACAGCAGAGGTAAACTTTGAAAAACTGTTAGGCTGAACAGTTTTCAAAAACCCTAATTTCAATCCATTTCAGTCTTCTTCAGTTTTGCCCATCCGTGGCATCTGTTGTATCTGTTCTGTTTTTTTTAACCTTCCTTTAATGTTTTAAGCGGTTATTTTTATGTTTCTCTTAATTTAATGGGCATTTTGTAATTACCTAATTTGACTGATCTTTCGTAACACAGCTCCTTTAATAAAACTTTTACAAGTGTAATTTACAATTGTAGCCATTGTTTTAGAGTCTGAAAACAATGTCTCACGGGCAAGTAGAGTAGTGTATGCTGGTTAAACTGGAGATATCTAAAACCCTATATCAAATTAAACCCTCATAAACTGTCTTTCCTAATAAACGAACATTTTTTTTAAATGCATGGTTGATTTTTTTAGGATTTTTTACCGGTTTGAGGGGTCTATATTTGGAGGGGCTTATACATGGGAGGAGGGGGGAGGGCGGAGGGTTGAGGTTATTTTTGGAATTTTACAGTATTGAGGTCCCAACCTTTCAGTTTAGGGTTATGAAAATTTAATGTTATGCAGTACTTGCAGAACCCACGCTCCTGAGTTCTTTCACAACCTTTTCATATAACTTTTAATCACAGATCTGAAATATAATGGACACAGCTTTTGTACATGTATGATGATTGCTCATGCACTCCGTTCTTACACTGATAATTATATTTAAGAAAAGAGAGAGATAGGGAGAGAGAGGATAAAACCATTGTAAACATAGTAAGGTGGCTGAACACAGTTTTGGCAGTTTCTGAGTATAATATGTCATTTGCCAAGTCATGAGAAGAGAAAAGTTGCTGTTAACAAGCTGAAACTTGCCAAGTGAAAAATATACTGATGAAAGATTTTGATTGACAGGTAAAATTTGACGTTTTCATAGTTTCCATGGCAACAGAGACGATTGAATACAACCTTAAAATTTCTCTTTGGCTCAGTTTACGTGAAATTCGCTTATTAGATTTTCCTATAGACTTGCACACAGTTGCTATAATTAATCATTACCATTTGAAACTTATTTGACCAAATTTTAACAGACAAGTTTTTAGTTAATCAATAATGTAATTGTACTGTAACTATTAAATGAGTCAAAATTTGTCTGTTCAACTTCCATTTTACAGCTCTCATGCATTATTGAAAATACGATATAAGTAAAACTTCCGCCAAATATCACAAAATTTCAATGAGTAGATTTTGAGAAATCGTCTTCTGTGTACCATTGCTTTTTCGCCGCCATGTTTCTTTGTCTAATTTAAAACACGAGCTGTCACGCGAGTTACCCCTGACCACCGCCAAAACTGTGTTCAGCCACCTTGAATGTCCCTTAAAATTGCAGTGCCAGCATCCATTCAGCCAATCGAAGATCAGTTTGTTGTTGAACGTCGCAATACAAGTCTTACTTGTAATGCATCTGGGACCCCTCAGCCAACTGTGTTTTGGATCAATGTCGCCAGTGGTCACCGCACAAACAGCAGTGTACTGGAGTTTACCAAGATTAACAGAAGTGAAGCTGGAGAATACAGATGTGAAGCTAGCAATGATTGTGGGAGTGTAATAGAGGCAGTTAACGTTACTGTGCAGTGTGAGTAGATTTAGCATAAGACATTACATTGGTTCATATCAAGTGATGGATCAAGCAGGACCTTTTTGTACTCTGAAAAATAATTATAACAACAATATGATGCTATGACACTGTAGGATAATCCCAACATTTACAATCGTAAAGTGGAAGGCAATATGGATACCGTGATAATTTTTATAGCAGAAACATCATTAATTTCGTATTTAAATTAACAGTTGGTAAACGTTGTGAGTTGTAAATCACAGAATACTGCACAGCCAGAGGATGAAAGTTATTGTATGCTTTACCCAAGGCCATAAACTGGATGTTACGTTTAATGCACTGTTCTAGTACTACATGTTAACAAAATCACTGACAAGATAGTTTGTTGTGATATCTTAATTCTTCAATCATAACCCTACAGGAGCATTTTTTGTATGGGTTGAGGCACTACAATGACTAATAAACTAAATGGAACTAAAGGAGCAATAATTATTGTCCTTTAAATGATACTTCTTTAATGTGTGTTTTTACTCCATTCTAGATCCACCAGAAAATGTGGTATTGACAACAAATGCCACTGGAAATAAAGCATGTCAGAATGATGTAGTAAGGTTCAACTGCTCAGCCGATGCTGTTCCATCCGCAATGTCATTCCAGTTGTTTAAAGATAACGTTCCCATGGAGATAAGTAACTCAGGAGTGTGGGTTAAAACACTGTCAGAAGGAGGCATGTTTCACTACAAATGTGAAGCTAACAATTCCATTGGATCAGCAAGCAGCACAAATGTTAACATTGCTGTAAATGGTAAGTGAGACCATAAAAATACGTTGGTACTCTTGTTAACACTTACGAATGATTTGACTGATTCTAGTTACGCACAATCTGATCTCCATGTCCACTGTATATAATTATTCTGCTACATCAGCGTCTAATGAAAAACATCAGTGACATCATGGGCGTACACATGTCATAACTGAGAAACTGTATGCAATAAATTTTCTTAATTAAATAGATGCATGTAGACTTGTTCTGGAAGATTCCCCTCATGGTTTCGACTTTTTTACGCAACTAAAGTGTACTAAAAGTGATGGCATTTTGTGTGGTACCTGAGGAGGTGCAACTATATGCGAGATGAGACGTGTAAACTTGTTTGCTATTTTCGAATGGTGTATATTAATTCTTTCCTTACAACACATAGACATATGCTATTGACCAGAGGATAGATTCCTTTAAAGGGAACGAGTATTGTCAGTTGGTTTGTATCTGAAGCACAGTACATGCTGCTGTACTACTCACATGTACACTCTTTTTTCTGCCAGTGCTCCCGAAATTTTTCTGGGCCCAGTTGTGTGAAGGCCGATTATCGCTTACCTGGGGTTAAATTTAACCCCGGGTAATGAAGAGTATTTTCTTGGATAATTTTCTCTTTTTAAGCTTACATATCTGAATTCAAATTTTGCACTGAACCCAGCTTTGAACAACTCGCCTCTGCTGGACAAACAGCTACAGAATTTCATTTACATTTTCAATCCAAATGTCCCTTAAAAAAAGTTGTTCACTCAGTCTTCTGTAGCACATACGGCTTTAGTATCTGTGCTTGCAGTTTAATCTTAATGTCCCAAACTGTAACGCCAATCAGTAGAAAAAGCTGTTGGTCTTTTTTTTAACTTTTATTTTTTATTTTTCACCCCAGTGCCATCAACCATCCACCCTTTGCAAAACGAGACAATAACTGAAGGTGGTAACTTGAATCTGTCTTGTAATGCATCTGGCACTCCTCCGCCAGTCGTGTCATGGGTGAGAATCAGCAGTGGTCAACGCTTTGATGGTAGTGTGTTACAACTCATCAATATCAACAGCAGTGAAGCTAGAGACTACAGATGTGAAGCCAGCAATGAGTGTGGTAATGCATCAGAGGCACAAAACATTGATGTGCAGTGTAAGTAATGAACGGAGTTCACTAAATTCTGCCATATCGTTAAGGGGGCTTTGGCACCCACATCGCCGACGATGGCAAAAACGTCACTTAAAAAGTAAACCGGTCCTCTTTCAAACCTCATCGCTATTATTCCGCTGTGTGCAATTTGTCAATTGTTCTCAATTTTGCTTGATTTGACGTCTGTGGACTATATCTTACTTCAGAAAAAATCGTTTTGTTTTGGTCGCGTCCTCTATAAAACGCTAAATTAAGAATTTTCACGTCGCAGTCGTACAACGAGGTCAGAAAATGTAAAAAAAAAGAAAGAAAAGAAAGTGTGATGCACCTGCAAAGCTGGTGTTTTGCTCATCTAATCCTACATTGCTCTTTTACCGTTCCCGTTCACGTTGCCATCGCTATCGTCGTTGTTTAAGCACCCTGCTAAGCTTTCAGTCTCTCTGAATATACAGCGTCGCGTTTCGGGGGAAGAAGAGAGAGAGCCTGAGTACGAGTTTTTTTAGATTGACATCACATTGAAATCGTCTGTTTAGCTCTTTTGCCCTTCTAAAAAACAAGCACTTTACTCGAGACAATGTTGAAGGGAATTGAGCACTTTCATAAATTTTCCATTGAAATGAACGTGACTTAGACGAAATTTGATTGCCCTGTTCTCCAGAGCCCATTGAGCATTAATCCAGGGTTGAATTTGATTTCAATGTTCTATGGATTATTTGTAGACCTTTTTTAGACTGTCATTTTTGGTTTAGCGGACCGTTTCTCTGACTGAAGACTCACAAGTTTTTATGAGCTGTTTTATTAGGGGATTTTAACGTTTTGTCTGATGTTCACTGTAATACATGGACTGCGATGGCAATACAATTGTGCGGACCAACGGCTTAAGAGTAGCATTAAAGTTATAGTGTCTTTTGGTGGTTGCCTGATTATTGTTTCCGTTTTTATCTTACATATATGTATGTTATACTGCTTTGGGAGAAAATCCCATATATACAAGTGAATGGCGTCTTTTGGCCAATGTTTTGGTTTTTTCCTGGCTATCATGCCACATCATATGTTGGTTGAACTTTGTCATGTAAATATAATGGTTTTTTTTTTCTTATAGACGAGCCAGAGAACGTTCAGCTAACAACAAACGCCAGTGCAAACAAAGCATGCCAGAATGCCATCTTGAAACTTAATTGTTCAGTCGGAGATGCCAATCCAGAAGTGACTTCATATCAGTTGTTTCGAAATGGCACTGATGTTGGGGAAAGCAACACAAGAATGTGGGTTGAAACACTGTCAAACAGCGGCATATCGATGTACAAATGTGTGGCAAACAACTCCGTGGGAAGTTCAGAAAGCCCGAGTGTTTCCATCACCGTAAATGGTAATCATGAATTTCGTTTTTTCATCTCCACCTCTTTTATACCCTGCCAGCAGAGCCTTTCTTTTATTTTAGTGACTTGTCAGAAATTGGCGGAGAGGGGGGGGGGGGGGGGGGGGGGGGGGGGGGGGGGGGGGGGGGGGGGGGGGGGGGGGGGGGGGGGGGGGGGGGGGGGGGGGGGGGGGGGGGGGGGGGGGGGGGGGGGGGGGGGGGGGGGGGGGGGGGGGGGGGGGGGGGGGGGGGGGGGGGGGGGGGGGGGGGGGGGGGGGGGGGGGGGGGGGGGGGGGGGGGGGGGGGGGGGGGGGGGGGGGGGGGGGGGGGGGGGGGGGGGGGGGGGGGGGGGGGGGGGGGGGGGGGGGGGGGGGGGGGGGGGGGGGGGGGGGGGGGGGGGGGGGGGGGGGGGGGGGGGGGGGGGGGGGGGGGGGGGGGGGGGGGGGGGGGGGGGGGGGGGGGGGGGGGGGGGGGGGGGGGGGGGGGGGGGGGGGGGGGGGGGGGGGGGGGGGGGGGGGGGGGGGGGGGGGGGGGGGGGGGGGGGGGGGGGGGGGGGGGGGGGGGGGGGGGGGGGGGGGGGGGGGGGGGGGGGGGGGGGGGGGGGGGGGGGGGGGGGGGGGGGGGGGGGGGGGGGGGGGGGGGGGGGGGGGGGGGGGGGGGGGGGGGGGGGGGGGGGGGGGGGGGGGGGGGGGGGGGGGGGGGGGGGGGGGGGGGGGGGGGGGGGGGGGGGGGGGGGGGGGGGGGGGGGGGGGGGGGGGGGGGGGGGGGGGGGGGGGGGGGGGGGGGGGGGGGGGGGGGGGGGGGGGGGGGGGGGGGGGGGGGGGGGGGGGGGGGGGGGGGGGGGGGGGGGGGGGGGGGGGGGGGGGGGGGGGGGGGGGGGGGGGGGGGGGGGGGGGGGGGGGGGGGGGGGGGGGGGGGGGGGGGGGGGGGGGGG